>CM050523.1:67260240-67490240 GCA_027563665.1 Antrozous pallidus
GCAGGAGCCTGATGAAAAAGCATGAGAAAATGCCAAGATGTAAAAGCACAAACCAGATATATCTCAAGAGAACCAGCACTTTGTGTGGTTAGAACAATGGCTCTTAATGCGTGGTCCCCAGTCAAGCTGGTATCAGCCTCACCTGGGAACTTGTTAGAAATGCAGAATCTCAAAGAACCATCTCAGACTCACTGAATCAAAAACAATGGGCTGGCCCTAACCGGCTTGGCTCAGTAGATAGAGCATTGGCCTGCAGACTGAAAGGTCCCAGGTTCGATTCCGGTCAAGGGCATGGACTTGGTTGTGGGCACATCCCCAGTAGGGGGTGTGCAGGAGGCAGCTGATTGATGTTTCTAACTCTCTATCCCTCTCCCTTTTTCTCTGTAAAAAAAAAAAAAAAATCAATAAAATGTATTTAAAAAACAAACAAACAAACACTGGGCTGGATCTGCAGAGACGTGTTTTAACAAGTCTGGATGAGTCTTGAAACCCCGAGCATAGCGGGGAGTATACATGGAGTTGACAGGCCATCATGGAGATGAGGCTGAAAAGGTGTGCTGGGTCCAGGTCACGTTAACATCAGAATGGGACCTCGGGGGTCGGGCTGTTTCTCTGTAAGCAGAGGAGAGCCCTTGCTGAATTTTGAGCAGGGGAATGATATGATCAGAACTGTGCTGGAGAGAGAAAACCTTGACAGCAGCTGGATGCTGCACTGACAAAAGCAGTGCTTGGTGGAGGGAGAAAACACTTACGGGCTATAATTGGAAATCCCGGTGAAAGAGAACACATACTTCAGTCCAAGAAGATGAGCATAAAAGTCAACGTTATCTTTGTGAGAGAAAACCGAAGGGAATATGTGTTCACAGTTTGGCCCTGCACAAAGAAGGTCCCGGGTCACAGTGCTTTTCCACTAGCAAGGAAAGAAGCTGACCTTCTAGAACAAACTCAGTATCAATCTTTACAACATGTGTCTTGTATGTGTTTTTTAAAATATATTTTATTGATTTTTCACAGAAAGGAAGGGAGAGGGATAGAAAGTCAGAAATATCCATGAGAGACATCAACCAGCTGCCTCCTGCACACCCCCTACCAGAGATGTGCTGGAACCAAGGTACATGCCCTTGACCGGAACTGAACCTGGGACCTTTCAGTCTGCAGGCCGACGCTCTATCCACTGAGCCAAACCGGTTTCGGCTGTATGTTTTATCTCACAATCTATGCATCAACCTCAATCTGAAATTGTTAGAAACTGCCCAACACCAAACAGTTAGGAAATGACAGAGAGTTACAACTGAGCGAGACATAAAACAACAAGCAGAACTATCACAAGCTTTTCCTTTTCAGCAGCCAACATTGAGCCTGGCTTCAGTCTTTGCTCATTTTGACTGCAGCCCATCCCCATAGTAGTACCGAGACAGAGAGAAACAGACCCGGCTCCTACTTGTAATTTTCTTAGTGCCCCATTTTCCACACCCCCTTCAAGAGGATGAATGAACGCTCTATCCATTATTCTGGCCACGGAAGCAGTTTCCTCAGCCTCTTGTCATGTCGAACGCTAACAAATGGAAGTCCTCTCACGTTGAAATCACCTGTGCAGACTTCCATTTTTCACTTTCCTGATGGTACTTGATGACAGATGGATGGGACGTTGGAGATCCTGTGGTCTAGTCTCAGCCCCCACATTTCAAGCACATGGAAACTAGAACCCAGAAAAGGCAAGAAATCCCCTGAGGCACCCACAGAACCAAACCAGATTGCCTTCTCCAAAGTTCTCTATTTTACCAGCATCTGTTTTGTGAAATCTTTTTGCATCATCATTCAGATTCTAAAACAGTGACTGACACACAGTAGATATTTAATAAGTATTTTCTGATTAAATGAAGTGATCATCGATTAAGTCTACTCAGAACTCTTCAGTCAACTACATCAAAACCATCCTCAACCCTTCCGCCTTCCCTAGCCTTCAGAGCTTAACTGGTCCCTCCTCCCTGCAGCTCACAGAGCAAATCTTATTACAGGCTTCCCCCACTTTCTGAAACTAGAGCATTCCTATGAAATCTTTCATAAGCCAAAATGGGGTAAAATTTTTTTCCATTAATTTCTACAGGAAAAAAATTAGCTTTTCTGGACCCCAAAAAATAGCCTACCAAATATTACCAAATACACTCAGTCATGTCCAGCTTTACACTAAGTGTAACAACCTATGAGCTTTCTTAGCTGTTTCTGGTACTTTAGGACACATATTGCCAACAGATGCACAAAATAAATGGCAATAAAGCACAATGCTCACAGGCAGCTCGAAGGTGTGGAATTCCAGAAGGAGCTTGGCGGGGCCCCATCACTTCTCAGGGGGAGCCCTGCCTCTCTGTAGGGGCTCCCTGCAAACCAAACACTGAACACTATTTTGGCTTTTTTTTTGGTATGAATTAAAATCCTGCTTGGATTTTAGCAAGCAAAAAACAGGGAGAGTGCATCCCCAATTAACGCCATCACTAGCTTCTACGACTTTAGGTGAAACAGTGTATGATAAAACCAATGTTACCATAGAATACTCATATACACAAGAGTTAAGTTCTTACAGCATCTCATCAGAATGATAAAAAAAAAAAAAAAAGACATGCTTCAAGGCCTTCTGGTACTAATGTAGGTCTTTATAAAGAGGTGGCTTAGCATAGACTTTCAAAAAGCGAGGATACCTGTACCTGCTTTTTAAATCTTTAAATGATGCTACACTGAAGAATTTCACTCATCAAATTTTTTTTAAAAAAACTTCATGAACTTATTTCTATATGAAAAAAAAATTCTCTACTTTGAATAACCATGGGAAATGTGCAAACATTTCTATAATTTTTTAAAGAAAAGCAATTTATCAATTACAAATGCCTAGAGCAAAATCGGACACTCTGTGATAAATGCATGCCCTGAGGGTGGGATTGTACATTGAGAAATATGAGCTACATTTATAAACTTGATTACTGGTAAATGGATGTTTCTAAAGAACCTAAAATCTAACCTCCCCTCAGGGAGACTGAGCAACTCTGTTGGCAGGCATTTAAACACTTGTTTATACAACTACATTATTTGACCTACCAACACTCAACACATTACCAGTGGTCGGCAAACTCATTAGTCAACAGAGCCAAATATCAACAGTACAGCGATTGAAATTTCTTTTGAGAGCCAAATTTCATAAACTTCTTCTAATGCCACTTCTTCAAAAGAAACTCGCCCAGGCCATGGTATTTTGTGGAAGAGCCACACTCAAGGGGCCAAAGAGCAGCATGTGGCTCGAGAGCTGCAGTTTGCTGACCACAGCTGATTAACCCACTCATTGGAATGTTCAGAAAAATAATATTCTCATTTCTCCTATTTTCCGGGGGTACTAAAAAGTAAATCCTTCTCGAATTAGATGTCTCTTCTACTTAATAAGCCTGGATGTGGATTGGGAGGTTGCAGAGTGATCAGAATCTGATAAGCAATTAGTTAAGTGACACTTTCTTGGATCCATGACTTGTGGGGACTCTGCATCCTCGTTCTGAATGCTCTTTGGCTTTTTCCTTCTTTGCTTCTTTGTCTCAGTCACTCGAACACTATTTCTGAGCAGTGACTATCTGTCAGGCCCTGGCTAGAGACTCATTTGCAGAAACAGCCTGGGCTTCCTTTGTCCCCGCATCCCACACAGGCATCGCTTAGCTTCCCGATGGCGGCACTGTCAATGTAGGCCACACTCCAGGAAGTTACTGCCCTGACCTCAGTCTAAACCAAGCATGTCAAACTCGTGGCCCGAGGGCTGCAGGTGGCCCAAAACGAATATTTTTGTGGCTCGACCAATATAATGGTATGTAAGAAACATTTTAATAAACAGGTCGTAACTTAATTTTTCAATATCCTGTTATACATCATTATTAATAACGAACTGCAATGTTCATTAAAGACTCATTACTATAATCTTGTATCCATTTCCCTGAGGTGTTTAAGTGCAGGCGGCACCATTGCTCTCCACTAATACTAGCAGTGAATTATTTTAGCAGCCATTTGCCATGGCATTAGTCTTATACTCACTTGTTTGGTGTGTTCTCACCTTCAGAGAACAAGAAAAATAGGTTTGTTTGCATTACGCTTATTAATTTGTCCTGTTATTGTCTGGTAAGTTAATGTTCAAGAAAAAATATTAATTTTTATTAAAATGTTCTATTATTTTATGTTAACGATGACTCGTTTATTTCAGCCCTTTGTATTCAGCATGCCTCTATCAAAATAAACCTACTGTTTCTCTGAAAACCGAAGCTTTTGTGGTTGGTTTTCTGTGTTTTTTGTTTGTCTGTTTGTTTTTTGCAGCCCACATAAACTTAAACCTTGTTTATTTGGCCCGTGTCAGCCTTTGAGTTTGACATGCTTGCTCTAAACTGAAGCCAAAAGGAAATCAAAAGGGTGGGATGTCCACTATTTGAAGAGTGTTCAGTTTAGATCAGCTCAGCACGTATTTGCTGGGGGCCCAATATGGGCCAGACCCCGGGCTAACCCCCGAAGATAAAGAAATCTTAAACTTGAACTCAAGGGGTTTAGTGGGGAATGCAGATAAGTAAGTACTAGTAGGTGATTAACCTCAAGATTAATATGAGGAGAGGCTATGTGGCCACCAAGGAGAGGTGCCTACCCTAGACTGGAGAAGTGCGAAGGCTGCTGGTGTGGGAGGAGGTGAGAGACGTCTTCCCAGCTGAAGTGGCCGGGAGAAGTCAGCTAGGAGAGCGGGGTGGGGGAGACAAAACACCTGTAGGAGCAAATTACCTGAACTCTATGCAGGTAATTCACAGAGTTCAGGTCTTTGAAAAGGGATGTTAAAGACAGCAGACGCAGTCAGGTAGCCTTCTCAGGTATTCCCAGAGAGGACTACCTCCCTGCCATCATGGACTTGTTCTGTGAGAGCAGGAGGGGTGGGGAAGCACCCTCTCCAACAGGGCCAACGGTGCTCAGACTATTGTTTGCTTTTTGAAAAGCATACAGCTGCTACACAGCAGGGGTTCGTTTTTCATTTTACGGATGTTTTTAATTACAGATTTTTTCACAGTGTCGTCTGAGGGCCACATTCATCATCATCACATGGGCTACCTTTTTAGAAATGTGGTTTCTACTGACCATCGTGTATCCTTGCTGAATCAAAATCTATAGGGATGTGCGTAAGAATATGCACCTTTCAAAAGCATCCAGATCAGCATTTGCACACAAGTTTAGAAACCACTTTCAATAAGGTAAGAGCAGAAAGTCTCAATCTTGGGTGAACTCACCTGGGAAGCTATGAAGGCAAAGTAATACCCATGTTCTAATCTCATATTTTCTGACTCACGTAACTTTGGGTGGGGTTAACATTGGCATTTTTCAAAACTTCGCAGGTGATTCTCATGTTTGGCTAGAGGCTCTCAGATGAATAGTTTGAGAGTAAAAATAGAGACACAACATAACATTGTAGGATGTACTAAAAGTAGTGCTTTGAGTGAAATTTATGGCAGAAAAGGGCTCTCAGGTCAGTAATCTAAACTTTTACCTGAAGAAACTAGAAAAGAAAGCAAAACAAATCCAAAACAAGCAGAAGAAAGGAAATAAAAGTAGAACTTAGTGCCATTAAGAACAGATAAGTAGACAAAAACAATGAAACCAATAGCTTGTGGTTTGACAAACCAGAAAAATTGATAACCTTTAGCAAGATTGACCAAGGAAAAAGAGAGGAGACAAAAATTACAAATTCTAGCCTTAGCCAGTTTGGCTCAGTGGATAGAGCATCAGCCTGTGGACTGAAGGGTCCAGGGTTCAATTCCAGTTGGGGGCACATGCCCAGGTTTTGGGTTCAATCCCCAGTAGGGGGTATGCAGGAGGCAGCTGGTCAATGATTGACTCTCATCGTTGATGTTTCTATTTCTATTGCCCTTCCCCTTCCTCTCTGAAATCAATAAAAATATATTTTTTAAAAAATACAAATTCTAGTAATAAAATAGGGAGCATTATTACAGACTGTACAAATATTAGCAATCCTATATAATAAAAGCCTAATATGCTAATTGTCCAATGGTTCGACCATTTGACCAGTCGCTATGATGCATACTGACCATCAGAGGGCAGACGCTCTGTCCAGTAGGTTAGCTTGCTGCTGGAGTCAGACAGATGGGGACTGGGCAAGATGGACCAGACATGCCCTGGAGCCCTCTGCGGTTCCACCCCTGCCCCAATGGTGCACTAGTGGGGGTCCCTCAGCCTGGCCTATGCCCTCTCACAATCCAGAACCCTTCAGGGGATGTCAGAGAGCCAATTTTGGTCCAATCCCCACTGGCCAGGCCAAGGGACTCCAGTGGTACACAAATCAATAATGTCAAACATTCTGATGATGTAGACAAATTCCTTGAAAGGTTTGCCAAAACTCACTCAAAGAAAAGAGAGAGAGCAAGAGAACCTAATTAGTATTATACTTCTTAAAGAAATTGAATTTTTTTTTTGAAGGAAAGAAAAAGTATCTTCTGGCTCAGGTGGCTTCATTGTAAATTATACTAAATATTCAAGGAAAAAATAATACCAATATCTTTATTAGCATCTTACATTAGTAAATTTTTATAGTTAATGAATCAATACTGATATAGTATTCTCAATTAAAGTCTATAATTTATTCAGATTTCTTCAGTTTTCTCCTAATGTCTTTTTCATTCCAGATTCCACTAAGGACACCCTTTACCTATGTTCACCATACCTCCTAAAGCTCCTCTTGGATATGACAATTTCTCTATTTTTATGACCTTGACAGTTCTGAATGCAGGTCAAGTATTTTGTATGATGTCTCTCCATTGGAATTTGTCTGGCATGCTCATACGATTATGTGTTTGGAGGAGGGAGGGACAATCGCTGACATAAAGTGTCATTTTCATCACATTACATTGACAATATATACAATCCACATGATTTCTGACTATTGATGTTGGCCTTGATTACCTGGTTGAGGTAGTGTTTGTCAGGTTTCTCAACATAGAAGTTGCTCTTTTTGCCATCCCTTCCCCTTCCAAACTGTACACTTTGGAACATGTCACCAAGTGCAGCCCAAACCGAAGGAGTGGGAGTTATCCCTTCTCTTTCAGGGTGGGGGGTATCCACATAGTTTATTTGAAATCCTTCTGCATGTGAGAGTTGTCTCTTCTCCCCCTCTCCCCCGTATTCATGTATGCAATCATTTGTTCTTATAAGAAAGGGTATTTCTTTTATACTCTGGGTTACACCTCAATACTACTTCATTCACTTTCTTGCTCCAGATGTTCCAGCGTTAGCCACTGAGGGTCTTCCATTGGTTCCTGACCGCCTTGGAAACACTCCTACCAATGTGCCATTCTGTTTTGTTTTTGTTTGTTTGGGGTACTACAAGATGCTCCCAGCTCATGTGTATTTCCTGTTTCCATCCTAAAATCAGCCATCTCTCCAAAGAGCTCTGCTTCCTTTTATTGGAGAATGGTTTTAGAACTCAATATCGGGGTGGTGGGTGGGTAGGGCTTTTTATAGAGCTAAATATTCATTTCTATAAAACACAGCAATCCAATCTGAGGTACTTACTCAAGTGAGATGAAAACCTACATTCATATAAAAACCTGCATGCGTATGCTTATAGTGGCTTTTTCTGTAATCACCAAAATTTGATTGGGTTTGTACAAAACCCAAATATACCTCAACTAGGGAAATTATCTACCTACTATCAGATTCTCTTCATATAATCTTCTTGCAAAACCAAAATTTTAGGGACAACAGATCCGTGATTGCCAGGATCTGGGGGTTGGACTGACTGATGACAAAGGGACACAGGAAAAGTTGGGGGGATGATGAAACCTTACTGTGGTACATGACTCCATACATTCATCAAACTCACAAGAGCGATGAACTAAAAGAAGTGACTATTACTGTATGTAAATTATACTTCAGTATTTTCAATTGTAATGAAAGTAAAGTGACTATTAATGTGGAGAAATGCTTGTATTTCAAAGATTACAGGACGACATATGGTATGTTCTCAAGTACTGAAAAGCATTCAGGCATAGATGAAGGGATGAAAAATTTAGTACAATCTTAACAATTATCTGTATGCAGAAATATTATAATATGTAAAATAGTTTATTTTATTAACATTTTATTGTGTACATTTATAATGATAGAACCCAGTTAACATAAAGGAAAACTGTAAAGTCATCCATAAATGTGAGGGAGCGCTTTAAATGGTGCCCGTGTTCCCTTGTGTCTCATTCACTGGTGTGCCCCGTGGTATCTGTGTGGCATACAGCGGAAAGCAGGTATGGGGAGAAGCTATGGGAACCCTTTGAATGCAGATGGTCTCGCTCACAAATCCCTGTCCATTAAAAATGTCTTTTATGGGCTGGAAGCAATGCTGTTCCCTTTGATTTGTTCCTGACCTTCAGCCATCTTCCCTCTGCTGACTGGGCACAGGCTAGTCTTCGCTTTAACTGCTGATGAAGTCCAGCTGTCTCCTGGTTGTACCCAGGAGCTCGGGGCAGCAGATGGGAGAGTGTGGTGTTCTCATTCACAGCTCATTAAATCATGGAAACCTGGCCCAAGCTTCAGCTTTCGCCGGCAGGCGTTAGCGGAGCATCCACTTGCGTTTCTTCCTCGGGGATCAGTATTTAATAGTAGATTTTTAATATGTAACCTGCAGGTGACCCACATAGATCTGTGAAGCGGAACTGAAAGAATAATCTTCTCACCCCCAGCCAGGGCTAGGCTGTAAGCTTTTGGATAGGAGGACTGGGTCTTTCCCTGAAGCAACGCCCACCTGAAGCATCCTCCACTCTGCTCTGCGCCTGCATTATGCACTGCCAGCAAATACTAATTGGGCACCTACTAAGGCAGTGGTCGGCAAACTGCGGCTCATGAGCCACATTCAGCTCTTGGGCCCCTTGAGTTTTTAGCAAAGGCCAGCTTAGGAGTACCCTAATTAAGTTAATAACAACATATCTATCTATATAGTTTAGGTTTTAAAAATGTAGCTCTCAAAAGAAATTTCAATCGTTGTACTGTTGATAGTTGGCTCTGTTGACTAATGAGTTTGCCGACCACTGTACAAAAGAAGCTATAGAATGAACAAAAGAGGTGCATGCCTTAGGGAGCTCACAGTCTTACTGATGAGAACCAATGGATAAATACAAGAGAAGAGATGCAGGATCAACTCCCGAGTTGGACACTCAGCATAAGAAACCCAGTAAGGCTAGCTCAGGGCATGGGAAAGTGGATTTTGAAGTGTCCTGGCATCAAGCTAAAGGTTCTGTCTTATCTTTTGCCTTTAGAAAGGCTTTTCAGCAGACTCATGAGCAAAGCTGTACTTCAGGAATGTTATTCCAGCAGCCCAGACTGGACGGCGTGGGTGGGCAGTAGAAATAAAAATTTCAACAAAACAATTGGAAGATGAAGACAAGACCAGTTAGGATACCGCTGAAATATTCTGGATGGGACACAGTGGAGCCTTGGCCGCAGGTACGGGCAATCAGATATTGAGTATAACACAGTGGCAAGATATTCAGAAGACGTAATCATGGTGATGTGATGACTGGTTAGATGGAGAGTTGAGATGTATTGGAGAGAAAGGGAATAATTTGCAGCTGGTCTTATGCCCTCTGTTTTCTATCAAGTGTAACTCAAGGTCCATGACATTACTTAAAAGTGAAAAAAAGCCCACTTTTAATAGACAATCCTATATATGAGCAGAAACTAGTAGGAAACATGACGGTAGGTCATGATGTCCAACAAATTCCACCCCAAATTATGTCCAACTGGTTTTTGTTTCTCCTTGGGACTATAAGAATATTTATATTGTCCCCACCAAGTGCCTAGCAGAGCACTGACCCATTGCAGACATAGAAAATGTGATTCTAGAATGGTACTTTAGCCACAAAGAGTGGTTAACATGAAAGCACTCTTGTCCAGTAAAAGGAGACATCACTATACCCCAATCCAAGCTTTCCATTTTTCCTTTCCTGGTAAAGCTGTGGGGCCCTTGCTGGTCTGCAAATGATTAATCTGCTTCAAATCCTGCCAAACTGTGGCCCAGCTCTATCCAGACATTAGACTATAAATGGCTGAAGAAATAACAGGAAAGGAGCAGAGTTGAAAGGCCAGTGGGCGACTGTTTTTCTTTAGCCATGTCTGAACTGAATCATCAGCCAACTGGGTTCGGCCCAGCCACGTCCACCCCACCTTTTATTACTCAGTGAGACAGCTCATGTGACCTCATCTCAGAGCAGTCACCGGGTCTGGCAAAGTTCTCAAGCGTCTAATGCACCTCCATATATATTTCCTAGACAGATATTGCCGTTTATGTCTTGCTAAGCCACAAAGAACATTCCACTCTGCAAAGTCAACTTATTATGTTTGAGCTTTTTTTTGTGGGAAAGGGGAAAAATATATATAAAAGCTTCAGTGATGTCTCATTTACCTAATTCCATGGCGATGGAGATCTTTATTGCTTACCAAAAGTTATGTACTCTCCTAAATTTCCAACGCCTTCACAGCTAGAGAAGGCCACGTTACCGGTTCAGGCCAACAGACATTGAGCAGAAGCAAAGTGTGTCTTTTCCAAGCTTTGCATTTAAGAGACAGCGCACAACCTTCCAGCTCCATCTTTCTCTGCCAGCTCACCCGGAAGCCACATTTTCCACACTTTGTAGCTACAAGATGCAAGAAACTGAGATCTCTAAGTCACTGCTTGAAAGGGAACTGTCCCAGAGAGCTACCAAACTCATGCGTGAGAAATGACCCTTTAGGTGTTAAGCCACGGAGGTAAGGGGGGTTGTTTGGTACTGCTCTAAAGCCTGACTATCAGAAATAATAAGCAAGAAAACACAACAGGGACTGCAGGCTTGGGGTTGTGACAAAATTGCTTCAATCGCTGATTCAAGATAGAGAAAGAACCCAGCAAGAATCCGAACCAGGTCAAAGCAGGACTCAATCACTCACGTGACTGCAGAGCTCCTTAGGCTTCCCACCTTACTGCCACTTTGGGGCTGGGCTACTCACCTTTCCTTGGGTAGCTGTGAGCCAGGGATGGGACTGAGCAGCCTAGAGGACAGGTAGCCTGGTGGAATTAGAACAAGATGGGGTCAATGGCATCACACCAAAGTTCATACTAAGCTTTTCCATGTTGCTAAGCTTCCTAAAACATAATAGCTTTATCTACAACTGATGTTGCACAGCCAACATGCTCTGCATGTCGGGCACTGCGCTGGGACCTAGGGGATTATAACTGTATCAGTGGCAAAGATAGAGCCCCATTTTGCACTAAACTGACATTCCAGACCCACTTCGCTGCAAACCTGAGCTATTGTCTAGCTTTACCTTAAATGTAACCTTGGCCAAGAACCCTCCTCTATTTGTATTTCATTTATTTGATTATAAGATGGAATATTTGGACTTAACACTCTACAACTTAGGCTATCTCTGAAAGAATTATTTGGAGGTCAAAAAAAAATTGCAAGACTACTAGACGAGGGTGTCTATTCCAGAAAAGTACATAGAAAAGTCTGAATACCTCAAGCAGAGAGCTTCTGAACACCTTGGCTGTACCTATTTACCAGGTTCTCAAAGCCCAGTAACACCACTGATTCTTTAAAGATGTTATATTTTTTACATATTTTCTTCTTTTTTCTCTGGGTAGATATAGAACATTCCCCTGATAAACTGGCTAACTTTGAAAATAATCATTCCTAAAACATGCTCAAAGGAAGACGCCTTGAGAAAGCATGAGCCCTTCTCTTCTTATATTAAATTAGAAGCCTGGTGCACAAAACTTGTGCATGGGAGTGGGGGAGGTGTCCCTCAGCTTGGCCTGCACCTTCTCTAATCCAGGACCCTCTCAGGGGATGTCCAACTGCTGGTGTAGGCCCAATCCCATATTGGGCCTACACCGGCACTTGGATATTCCTCTCACAATCCAGAACCACTGGCTTCTAGCCATTTGCTTACCTGCCTGCCTAATGCCCCCAATTGCCTTCTCCTGCCAGCCTGGTCACCCCCAATTGCTGTCCCTTGCCAGCCTTGTCACCCCCAATGGCCCTCCTCTGCATGCCTAGTCACCCCTAACTGCCCTCCCCTGTAGGCCTGGTAACCCCCAACTGCCCTCCCCTGCCAGCCTGATTACCCCTAACTGCTTCTGCCTCAGCCCCAACACCATGGCTTTGTCCAGAAGGAAATCAGACATCCAGAAGATGGCCTGTCTAACTGATCTAATTAGCTTATTACCCTCTTATTAGTATAGATAACTAGCTTCAGATAACTGCTTATCTGCACTGAAGGAGAATTATGTCCTCTGGGGTCTCTATAATTCTCAACTACTAGGCTCATCTTCAGAGTTTTTAACTAAAATATGCATTGTCTCTGTAAATTGTTATGCTAGTATAGATTTTTTTTTCTGTCTATATAAAAGTTCCCAAATTCCATGGCACTTGCTGATCAGCCTGTTTTTTTTATATACCTATTAACAGATTAATTCAAAGCTTCTGTTAAATTTTGTTTATGTTCCTCAGAAGGAACATTCTGCCTTTTATTAAAGTAAATACCTGTGAAACATAACAAGGGTGGCTCTTATAGATGATCTACCACCCAAATTCAACTTACATTCTGCCTGGTGCCTTAACAACCCCTAAAATCATTTTATAGCACAGGATAGGGAAAAGGACATGAGTTTGTTGTCAGACAAATACAGTTTTCAATGATCAGTCCAGAAAGTCATTGACTATATGACCCTTGGCATGACACTTATACTCTTTCAGCCTCAAGAAAAATGAAATGCCAAGATCTTGCACACATTTTACAAAAATTATGTGTTCAAAATCGTATCTATTATTATAGAAGGTTAGAGCCAAAAGCATCTTAAAACTCATCTAGCCTGATATCCAACTTTCAGAGGTGGAAACAGGACTAGAGAGGAAAAGGGACTTGCCTGGATCTCTTGATGGTTTGAGAATCCCTTAAAATTCTGGGATAGACACCCTCGTCTAGTAGTCTGGATTGCATTTGCCCCACCACTTCCCTGCCCCAGACTCCACCAAAGACATACTGATTGACAGTTCGATGTAGACACTGTCATTGACATTTTACTGGCCCTCCCTGAAGCTTTTGTTGCCTCAGCACTTCTTAAACCTCTCTTCCCTCTCATTCCCCTGTAGCATCAGGTACATCTTATGAGATCTTCTTTGTTTCCCAGGGTCTCATCCTGGACCACTGTTTTTCTCATTCCATAGAATTGCATTACCAATTTTCTATACCACCTATGATGCATGAATGATGTATATTCAGTACAGATGTATATTCTGTACTGCATTCCCAATTTTCTATACCACCTATGATGTATGAATGATGTATATTCAGTCATTAGACTCTCAAATTTGAACTTCCATCCCAGAGCTCTTTCCCCAAGATCTAATCAATTAACTTTCACTGGCTGCTCAACATAGCTGGTTGGGTGTCTCGTGGCCACTTCACATTCAACAGCACTGAAAACTGATTCTTTAAACTCCCCCCTAAGTTCATGTACGGACTCTTCTTCAGTTGATGGCACCACCATCTACCCAGATACTTGATCTAGATGCTTAGGACTCTAAAAAAGATATTTCTCTTTCTCACTGTCTATACCACACCCTGTTCCTATATACTGAATATTTCTGAAATCTATTCTGTCTTGTACATCAGTGCCACCACTGCTTTTGTTTAGGTCTTCATCATCTTCCTCTGGAATTATTTCCCCATTTCCCCACCCGATCTCTCTGTACTGAATATACATCATTCAAACCCATGGTCCACAGCAAGCAGAATAATTTGTCTAAAGCAGAACCACTTAAAGTATGGATTTCAGATGAGTGATCAGGTTTCTAGCCATGATAAAATAAGAAACTCGTGCCAAAATGTGAATCAACTACATCATTTGCTTGCTATTTAGTTCAGCTGACATTTTTTAATAGCTAGACATTATCCATGAAAGAAGCAGTCTGATTTATAGTCTGCCACAAGCTTCTTACATCATCACAGAACTTTGAACAGTACTGCTCTCAAAAAGTCCAGGTCCCCAGTGTGGCACGTAGGGCCATTCACCCAACCTGATTCACACACCAGAAAAACATCCGCTGAGGACCACCCACATGACATCAGCAGCAGCAGAGGCTTTCCAGTGGACACTCTTTCCATAAAGGGAAGAGGACCCCTGGCCAGGAAACTGGGCTTAGGCCGTTTCCCCTCTGTGACTCTCTCAAGAATCTTTTGTTCTCTGTCTCAACGGCACCAAGGACCTTTGCAAACATACCAGTAAGTTTTCCTCTCAAGGTAAAGGAAGAGGAGACTTTGCAGCCCAGTTCAGTCTCTACCAGAGAGAATTCCCAGGAGAAACAGAAGAGTGAGCAATGCCCCTACTGGATACTCCTCAGAGGATGTACAGATAAATAACCTTAGTGGCTCTAGGGGCCAGATGCAGCCCAGACCTACTACTGTATCCTTCTAACTCAACACAGAAGAGCTGGGGTCATTGTAATAGAAAATAAAACATACTACATTCAAAAACTCACTTCTGAGCATGTCAAATAGAGAACAGGCTGCTTTAAATATTTATTTATTTTTAATATATTTTTATTGAGTTCAGAGAGAAAGGGAGAGGGAGAGAGAAACATCAATGAAGAGAGAGAATCACTGATTGGCTGCCTCCTGCACCCCCACCCCCAACACACACACACACACACACACACACACACACACACACTAGGGATCGAGCTCGCAGCCCCGGGCATGTGCCCTGACTGGGAATTGAACCATGACCTCCTGGTTCATAGGTCGATGCTCAACCACTGAGCCACACCAGCCAGGCTGCTATAAATATTCAGAGCTGAGCTGGGACCCAATATTCATAAGACAGTTGTCAAATGCATCGTCATTCGCCTGTGATGAGCAGCAGCCAACTGAGAACAGGAAGTAATTTTCAATTAACTGATCACACAACATGCCTGGCCCTTTTAGCAATAATCACTCAAACATAAATACTCGTTTCCTTAATGAGCCAGATGTCTTTGGAGCCTATTTGGAACTAAAGTTAGTGTATATTCATGCACTTCCATCCCCATTGGTGAAAGGGTCCTTGCTGCCAACGGCCTTGGGCACCTGGACACTCAGCTGCTGATATCTGAGATCTATGACATCCTGGCTTGGAAGAGCAAGTTCTTGAGTAGCTCACTCGCAGCAAGAGATGCTGGGGCAGAGGAAAGACAACATAAGGGGAAGGGGGAGCTGGGGAAAGAGGGTACATACTTTGATTCTAAGGAAGACTCATTCCCCAAGCATGGATTAACAGAGGCAAAGGAGTGACATCAAGTTAGAAAGTCAGAGCCATACCTAGGTTTCAGGTTGATCCCCAGAGGCAACCAATCAATATTCTCTCTCACATTGATGTTTCTCTCTCTCTCTCTCCCTCTCTCTCTCTTTCTCTCTCTCAAAAATAAATAGAAGAAAGTCAGCCACAAGTATAGCCAATTGTTAACACTGTGCTCCCTCTGAGCTCCTCCTCTGTCTCAATTCCATGAGCAAAATAAAATCTTCCAAACCATTGTCTACTGTTATCACTGTTTCATAAAGTACATCAAACCAGGATCATCTTTTAAAAGAAATATACATAGATATACTAGAGGGCCAGTGCACAAATTCATGCACCGGTGTGGTCCCTTGGCCTGGCTGGCAATCAGGGCCAATCAGGGCCTACAGGCTGGAAGCAGGGGCCAATCAGAGCTGGCCAGCCAGGGAGAGGGACCGAGGGAGGTTGGCTGTGGGAGCACACTGACCACTAGGGGGCAGCTCCTGCATTGAGCATCTGCCCCCTGGTGTTCAGTACACATCATAGCTACCAGCTGGTCATCCAGTCATCTGGTCATAACAGTTACTTAGGCTTTTACGTATATAGATGCAAACTCCTTGTAGGGTGGTCATGCCAAATAAACAACTCCACCATGGTGATAGCCCATCACACCACTGCCAGTTTTCCACAGTGAGTCATGTTGAACCAAACACTGGTTTATGGACAGAACTAATCTGTGATTACTTTCATCTTCTTCATTTCAAATCTCATTTCTAATTTCTCCCTCCAGAATCAGGCCTGGCACTTGAAAATAACTGATACTACTGCAGCCTACCTACTAAGGCTCTGTCATTTACCAGCCACCATCTCTCTGATCCTCAGTTTCCTCATCTATAAAATGGGATAATAATCTTGGCCATATCTATTCTTAAGGATTTTTTTAGAGGATTATAGGAGCTGACTGTTGGGGGCGGGGAAGGGTTCTCTCTTCTCCACGTCCAGTGTGAAAAGAGTAGGGTCCAGTTACTGAGTAGAGGGGCTGGGGATTGAGAAATAACAGAAAAGAATAGACGACAGAGAAGTAGAAATAAGGCTGGGGCTGGTTGGAATTTCTGTTCTCTGATGGAGAGACAGGGAATTCCAACCCAAACGCAGCATGTTTATTTATACTAAAATAGAAAGGGGCTTCACATGCAAAGACTTAAAATCAAAAGAGCTTAAGTGGGCCCAGGCCCCACTCATTCCCTCATTCCCAGGGCGTGGCTGAATCTACATCTCAAGGGCCCTCCCCCCAACACCTGAAGCAAGTTAAAAGTCAGTACTGCGGAATGCATCCAGTCTTTTTTGGTGGCTTTGCCTGGCATCTCGGATTCAGCTGACACTGATTTAAAGAACACTCAGGTGCTTTCCCTGGGGGCCAGCCCTCTACAGCTGACAAATATAAAAAAATGTTTTGCAAGTTGTAAAGTGCTCCAACATTTGCATGTACTTGTAACAAAAGGCAGATCTAGGGATTGGGCAAGGCACCCAGTTCAGCCCCCTCTTGACCCTGACATGCCCCAGCCCATCCTCCCCAGTACTACTGGTGGTCAGGGTGGGGCTGGTGTTGCCCACTCCAGGATCTAGCTCAGCTGCAGATCTCAGTGGGCTGGGATAACTCAGGGAGCAGCTGAAGCATATTCAAATGCACATCCAGCTCCAGATCCAATCTGAACTGGCCACCTAATTCTTGTTATCTTCCATTTGGAGCATGCTAGGAATGGCAATTATGAAATTTGAAAAGATTCGCTGGCACCATTAGAATGAAATTCATCTTCAGAACAAAGAAGACTTGCTTGCTTTTGCATACAAATAAAACCCACACAAAAGCCTGGGATCCCTTCCATTTCCTCCTTGGCCCATTTTCTGTCCTCTAGAAATACAAGTAATTCTGAGAGGCAGCCTGCTTTGCAACTTCATTCTTCTTTGTTGATAATAACCTGAGCGCTGTGAAGGGGATTGATGAGGGAAAAGCTATACTGAGAATTAGTGGGGATTGTCAAAATAATAACATTTATTCAATGCCTGCTACGTACAAGTGCTTTTTCTGTTATGTCATTAAATGTGGACGATAATTCTGTAGAAAGGAATGGCATCCCCACTTCACAGAAGAGAAGACTGAGGTATGGAGAGGTGAGTTCATTTACCCAGGGAAACACCGGGCTGGGACAGAATTGACAGGCTGTGTCGCTGAGCCTGTGCTCCTTTCAAAACACAAATGGAACTTTTCCTCAGGAAAAAAAAAAAAAGTGGGGGTGGGGGGAGTCCTCCATATTTCACACCAGGTGTGTCAGGGGCATGAGTCCTAAAGGTCAGATGGGGTGAGGCCAGGTTTGTCCTGAGACCTCCTGCCTAGACCAATCCTGGCAGAACTGGCAAACCAGAGCTCTTTCCACATGACCTCTGTGCACAGGAAAGCTTGAGTGAGAACACTGAATTTTAGAACAGAGATGATCGTCCTGTGATGGAACCAATCGCTGCCTCTGCCCCCGCCAACACAAAGGCACTCCATTATTTTTACGCATAGGCTTGGGCACAGCCAAGCCTCTGCTCAGTGGCAGAGTTGGCCAACTTGTCCCCTCGGCTGCATAGTGCGCTGAGTGAAAAAAGCTCTAGACTTGGGCTCAGACAGACTGAAACCCCAGCTCCACTATTTACTAGTGTTATGACCTTCGGGAAAGTACTTAACCTCTCTGAGCCTTAGCAGGGCTCCTGGGGTGAATAAATGACATTTTAGCTTCCATGTGGTATCAGGCACATACGGATACTCAAGGTAGGAAGCCCTGTGGGTGTGCACCCAGCACAGAAAGGAGGGACGCCCTGATGGGCTGGGGCTGGGTTCCTCCCTGCCCCTGGCAGCATCCTGAACACAAACTAGGCAACATTCCCCAGACACCCGTCAATTCACTCCATCTCCGCAGGAGAAAGGCTTTAATATTTTGATGAGGTATCACTGAAGCCCTAAGCCAAGTTCTGGCAAAATAATTCAAAGCAGCAAATAAAAAGCAGCGAGTCTCTATTTCACTACAAAGCATAAATTAGAAACGATTAAAAGAAGATTAGGAGACACCCGAGTCATCTTAGGGATGCTGATTCATTTGTCACCTTTCCAATCTTTTAAAAGTAAAAGCGCTGTGATTTTAAGTGCTTCGGGGGAGAGAACTGAGTGCCCATCTTAAGCATTTCGTAGCTTTTTCATTTGTAGGAACTGAAAATGCCTCGTAGGGAGAAGACTGCATCTGATCTTAATAGTTCCAGGTATTTGAATATACAATACAAATAACCAGATCCTGGGAAAGGATCGTAAATCTCTCACGCATAGGAGGGGAGGCTTTAAAACAATGGAACTGTTTCCAAGAACATGCTCCACTCACTAATTTGAATAGTAGGCAGCAGAAGTCTGGGCAGGGGTGCTGTCCTCAGTTTTCCTTCCTTGGAATTCTCCTCACAGTCAGCAAAGATGTGGCTGATGACAGTCTGCATCCCTCCACTCTCTTTTCTCATGCATGTGGCCCCTGACCATCCACCTGGAAGGTCATCTCGAGCCCCTTTTCCACGACCTGTGCAGGGGGCACATAGACAGCTCCAGCCCCTCACTGCTGGTCCAGCTTCACCGTCATGCTGAGAAATCTGCACCTTAAGCTACGAAATGCTTAAGATGGGCACTCAGTTTCCTTGTTGTTTTAACTTTTTATTTTGGTGCAATTTTAGACTTCACCCAGCTTGCCATGATGTTCACCTCTTCTATAACCAGAGTAAAACTATAAAATGATCAACCCAGAAAATTAATATGGGTGCAATATTATTAACTAAACCACAGATCTATATTTTGCTATTGCGGACAATGCTGTGCATAGAATGGTGCCTGTGTGTCTGTGTTTTCCGTATGGCTGAGCTATGCCTTCGGGGTAGATTCCTGGAAGAGATTGCTAGATCAAAACATATACGCACATATGGTTTCATCAAGTGTTACCAGATTCCTCTCCAGGTGGGTTGTACCTATGTGCAGTCCCACCAGCAATGATAATAGTGCCTCTTTCCCCACAGATTTGTCAACACGATGTGTTGAACTTTTTCATCTTTGCAAATCTGATGGAGAGATGGGGTACCTGGTGACATTTTAATTTTGATCTCTCTCATTATGAGTAAGTTTGAGTGTCATGCATGTCAGAATCTGCTTTGCTTCCATTACTATAACACCCCCCCGCCCCCCCCCCAAAAAAAGCATGGAAGACACATGTGGTCAAAATACCCCCCTACCCCAGCCAGGTGAGGGCGGAGAGTAGAGGTCTCAGATTCTCTGGTCCAAAGGCTGTGAACATTGGTAGTCACTTGTCCCTCTGATGGCTCTTTGTCCCGGGACCCTGGGAATGTCCCGCTCAGCTAACAGATACCAGAAGTTGTCCTCTCTCCCAGAAACTGAACCTATGAGAAGAGCCTGGCTTGGGGTCAGTTGAGTCTGGTACTACTTCCAAGCTCTATGTTTTGGGGAAATTATTTCATATGTCTGAGTCTCAGTTTTCTCATTTTTAAAAAATATATTGTATTGATTTTTTACAGAGAGGAAAAAGAGAAGGATAGAGAGCCAGAGACATCGATGAGAAAGAAACATCAATCAGCTGCCTCCTGCACACCCCCTACCAGGGATGTGCCCACAAACAAGGTATATGCCCTTGACAGGAATCAAACCTGGGACCCTGGAGTCTGCAGGCTGATGCTCTATCCACCGAGCCAAACCGGCCAGGGCAGTTTTCTCATTTCCAATATGGGAATAGATGAAACCTATCTATTTCATATGGATGTCACAAATATTAAATGAGTCAAAGAACACAAGGCTTGTCCCCAATGGCCAACAAGTGAGGGGTCTTTGGTAAATGCTAGTTGCTCTGAGTTCCCTTCCCATCCCAACACAGGCCATAGGATAGCCCTTTATCAGTGGTACTGCCCGCTTGCCTTCCAACACCTAAGAGAGATGGGTGCCCACTGAAGAGGCTTAAAGCCAGACATCGCTTCTTTGGCTGCGGAGGAGACCAAGATAGGTCTTAGATACTATAATTCAGGCATTGTATCATTAAATCTGAAAGATGATTGAGATGGGTAGGCAATAGGGTTGTCAGATTCAGCAAATAACAATACACAATGCCCAGGTAAACTTAAATTTCACATTCTAGGTATGAAACATACTCAGGTAGGATCATGCTCTCCTAAATTAGAATCCGCATACTATTATTTTAAACACATTCTTAAAATCTGATTCAATGGTGAGACTAGCGTTGCCAGGTAAAATACAGGACACTCAGATGTGAGTTTCAGATAGACAACAAAAACGTTTCTGGTATAAACTGTGACCCATATATTGCATGGAACCTATCTATACTAAATATTACTTCGTTTTTGGTCTGAAATTCAACTATTGCATGGGCATACCTAAACCTAACATTTATTAGTTATCTAAAATTTAAGTATAACTGGGCATCCTGTGTTTTACCTAGCAACTCTAGCAGGAGATCTACTCACCACTCTGAAAATCACCTGTCTGCTCTCCTACATAAAAGAATCCCTTCATTGTCCACTCTGCCAGAGAAGTAAATGAGGTAGCTGATGGAACCAAACAGAGAGAAATTTCTCTGGATGAAATGCCTGGCAATTGAAATGCCTTTCAGTGGCAAATGACAGACACCCAACTCAAGCATGCGCAAAAGACAGGCTGTTCTTTCCCAGGTAGCTGAAAATGTAAGGGACACAGCTGACTTCGGTGTATCAAGAGGAATGGTTCTGATGATGGTCAGAACATCTTTGTCTCCATCTCTCAGCTCTGTTTCTCTGTTTTGGCTTCGTTCTCAGGCAAGCTGTCCCCACTTGGTGGCAATGATGGCAACCAGCTGTTTCCACATCAAAGGAAATGGGGCTTGTTATTCTCCATGCCTGGCACAATGTCTGGTACCAGTGGGTGATAAATAGTGAGTGAATGAATGAATGAATGAATGAAGAAAAAATAAAAAAATGGGCAGAGGTAGAGAGGCTGGCTTTGAAAAAACTGGAAAGAAGGTGGAACAGGTGCAGATATCAATCAATTGCTATGAATTATGACTAGTATTGCAGCAAAAGCTTTCATTTTGAATGAGCGCTTACCTCAGTGGCTATCTGAAGGCAGAGGGTTGAGAAGTTGAAGCAACTGCCACAGAGACCCCCAAAATGAGAGCACCCAATTTTTCCAAGCAGCTGTCCTTTGGCTGCCATGGAAGCTGCTGAGTGAACCAGAAGATACAATGGTATGGGGTCGGGAAGACAGTTTTGAATACTGTTTAAAACTGAATACTTATGCCGAAACCGGTTTGGCTCAGTGGATAGAGCGCCGGACTGAAAGGTCCCAGGCTCGATTCCGGTGGAGGGCATGGGCCTTGGCTGTGGGCACATCCCCAGTCGGGGGCGTGCAAGAGGCAGCTGATCGATGTTTCTCTCTCATCGATGTTTCTGACTTTCTATCCCTCTCCCTTCCTCTCTGTAAAAAATCAATAAAATATATATTTTTTAAAAACTGAATACTTATTTGATTTGGAGAAAACTCCTCTAATCTCCCTGTACCTGAGTTTGTTCTCTCCAGATAAAAATTACCCTTCACAAAAGGGATTCTGTGAGATTTCATGTAACATGTCTAGCGCAATGCCTGGTACAGAAGTGTTCAAAAATTGAACCTGATATTATTGTTATTGTTGCTTGTGCTATTGATGTCACCGTTGTTTTGCGGCCAAGAAGCACAGCCTCTTGCGTCTAAATATTTTATTTAGCAGAAATCTGAGAACGCTTTCTCTGGGTGTGTTTGCACAGCATCCTATTAGCAAACTGACAAGTCAGCCAGTGACTTACGGAAACCACCAACTGTGCTTAAAGAAATCCCAGGCCTGAAACACAGTCAGGAGAAGCAGAAGGCCCCAAGCTCAGGCTCCACTCCCAAGGCAGCCAAGTGGGTAAAACAGACACCTAAGCAAATGAAACAACCAGACCAGGTAGTCAATCAATGTGGACGGGGGCCCCACAGTTAGTGCAGTGTGTCCATTTCTCCCAGACAGCACCTGTTCGTATGGGGACTTGGATTCCCACAAACCCAAGATGAGGCAGCCAGGGACAAAGTACTCGAGGGGTCCTGAGCCAAAGTCCTATGAGATGCTTTGCTAAGGTCAAGCTGGAAGGACAGGGTTTGGTGGCTACGCCTAGGGCAGAAGCAGAGCTGCAAAGAGAAATCACTGTGCAGAGTCTGGGCAGACACAGAAAAGGAGCTGAGTAGAAGCAAAGCAGGGGAAGACAGAAGATTCCCGAAAGCCATGCTCAAGGTCTCGAGCTTCCCTTGTTGGCATTCATGCATGTGAGATAGAGTCCTGACAAATTCCAGGGCTACTCACTGGGCACAGAACACACACTTCGCATCTCAACTCTATTCAGCTTCCCTTCTGCTAACTCATTTCTGCTCTTTATGATCATTATTAACTTTATGGCATTTGTTTTAACTTGATCAGGTAAAGTCCTTTGGGGATGCAGTTAGAGCACGAATACATATATTGCCATTAATTTTGTCATGTTGGGTAGATTGATCTTTGTAAACTACTTTATGACACTGCTCCAAGCTATACTAAAAATATGTATTTTAAAATGGATAGCTATGCATAATTTGCAATTTATTTTACATTTGCCACCTTTTTCTCATCTAACTTTCCTTATCTTCCTGTTTCTCTTCTCTCTCATTCACACAGTCCTGATCAAAGTTGTTAGCTGGGCTTGGAACATGTTGGTGAAATAATCCCTTTGAACTCTCTGTAAGCTACCCCAGTTTTGGGGTGTGGATGAGGTGGCGTGTTAGTAAGTAAATAAACAATTAAAATAAATGCTGCCTATTTCTATAGTAACAACAGTGTACTATTTACTGAGTACCTGTCATTTGCTAAGTTCTGTGTCAAATGGTCTTCATATTTGTTTAATGTAACCCTCATAATAACTAAAATGTGTGGCTTTTGTCATCCTCACTTTACTGATGGGGAAACCGAAGATAAAAGTAGTTGCAACAGGTCACTCAGTACAATATCTGAATCCGAGATAACCAAACCCCCCAATTCTGTAACATACACACAAATGTGCACATGGGCACACACAGACACCTCCCCAAGAACAGAAGTCGTGCAAAGGGCTGGAATATGCCACAAGTTATCCTGACTTCTTCACAGAAGTCCCGAAGGTCAGAGTCTCTCTCCTAGAACTCAGGCACGGGGAAATGGCTTTCTGCGCCTCTGTCATCTATCTCAAGGTCATTACCAACTCCGACCCACCAATTCACTGAATTGCGTGTCTCTTGAGAATTCACAGACACAGTGAAAAATGCCCATAGGGCCTTCATGTGCGCTGCATACCTGAAAAAGAGGTGGTGGTCATACCTCACATTCTCCCTGTCTTCAGATTTGTCAAAACTGGGCCCCAGAGTGCAGCTAGGAAGCCGTGGAAAAGTGAACTTGTCAATAGCCTTCCCTGATGAGACTTGTTTTCTCAAAATTGGTGCTAGGCTTACATGTATGGATTCTTTTCCTTCATTGGGGCCCTAAAAAGCTGCTGGGGGTAGGGGAGGCTAGGGAAAGGTCAACTGGGGGGGGGGGGGGAATGTACTACTATTTGTAACACTTTAAAGAATAAAAATTTAAAAAAGAAAGAAAAGAGAGAGACGGCAGGGTGCCACTTTCATTCCTATGACCAGACCAGAGGCAGGTGCAGCTATGATGTGAAGACACTATGTTTTCCCCTGGCCCACTGCCTGGAATTCAGCTTCAGGATTCTTTCAGGGGAGGCAGTCTACAGGCTCTTGGTTCTTTATGAGGCCTTGCTTGGGGGGAGAGGGAGAAATGCCTTTGGATAAAGAGAAGGTTACACTCCATGAAAATTAGTTCCCCCAAACTCTTTCTAATCCTGGTTTTTAACTGTGACTAAGCCCTATGAGAAAGAGATACAGGATCAGGCTGGGAGGAGTGAGGGATGAGAAGATAAGGAAGAGCTGGAGAAGATAGGTTGTGCCTGGAACCCGCCCTGCCTTTCACCTTCCTGTTCAAGCCCACTTACTGTAAAAGCTATAACTATAAGGTCATGATTAAGGGCACTCACCGTGAAGGTGTGGACTTAAAGGTATGTTTGTTGGTTTCAAAGCATTTATTCATTTGGTCACAAAGTCATTCAATTGTTTTCATTTATTTTTGAAAAAATACCCATTGAGGACCTATTAGTCACTCTTTAAAACCCCAGTCTAATGGAGAAAGAGACATGTATACACACTTTTATAGTGGGAGTAAACACAGCAAAACATAGAAAAGTAACAGATTATACATGGATGGATGGATGGATGGATGGATGGATGGATAGGATGGATAAAAAGGAGAGAAATAAAAAGAGGGAGAGAGAGAAAGAAGTTAACATAAGATAATTGTTTAGTTTTTTATTTTTAAGGGAGGATAAGATAATTCTTGAGCTGATGCATAAATATTGAGTAGGAATGAACTAATGAAAAGTACTCAGATAGCTCCCAGAGACAGGGAGCAATCTGAGCAAAGGCATGAAAAATTGGGGGGCAGGAGGGAAGAGAGGGGAGCAATGTGCAAACAATAGCACTTTTGGTATGGCTGGTTGGTAGGGCTTAAAGGGCAGATCTTGGCCAGGTCAGAGGCCATGTGAACAGTGTTATAGAGTCAGAATTGCACCCTTGGACAATGGGTACAATTGATGGATTGAGAGCAATGGTGATATATCAGAGGGAGAAGTCAGTGTGGGCTAGGCAAAGAAAACTTCCTGAAGAAGAGATATTTTGCACTCGTGTTTGATGGTCAAGATAGAAGGAATCAAAAAATTATTCAAAGAATCTGAGTAAGTGTTGCCCATATCACCAACATATCACAATACAAAGAAAATACCACTCATTTTCTCAACTTTCCAGCAGTGATATAGACAAGCAAAGGTGTTGCCATTCTTCACTATGATATTGATCAAAATTCTGATCTCTGCCAGTAAATCTACAGCTAGTAAGTATTCACACCCTGTAGAAAAAGCAAATAAACCATTTAATAAACAACCAGAAGCTTCGAAGAGGTTGCCTAGGACACATAAGTAGTAAACAGCTGAACCACAACTGAAACCCAGGTCTGACCCCAAGTCCAATATTCTGGATTAAGTACCTGGTGTCAGCTGTGACACAACATAAAATGTTCTCTTTTTATTCACTCTCCAATTTCTTCTGACTTAGTAAATTCTCTCCTCAATCAAAAACATGTCTATACCCACCCTACCTTGCAGTGATGCATCCCTCAAGAGATCCTTTCTATTTCCGTCAAGATTATGCAATCCCCATAAATTAGTAGGATATTATCTCATTCCTGTTCCTCCTATCCACACACTCAATCTCTACATTCTTGGGAGTACAGGGACCTCATGCTCCCAAGATGAGAAGAAATATAAGAGGTCCTTCCCTTAAATTGCCTTCCTCCTGATCCACTTTTTCAAGGATGTGTATGGAATAAACAGTTTCAGAAGATAGTGACTCCAGATAGTGTCTTCCAGAACAAAGAGCAGGTTTGCTTACAGTCCAGTATAGTAATGTCCTTCTCTAGGGCAAAGGACAGACAGACTACCGCCCATTATGAGAGACTTGGGTTCCCTCAGCTCAGATGTGCTCTTCAAGAGCACTTTGCACCACCCTCTGGAAATGAGCTCAATAAACAAGTGTGAATGCTGATATTCTAGTTACTGCCATTGCTATGATTAATGAACTTTCCTTTCCTCTGACCCAAGAATCGTGTGTCCTCTGCTAACATCCATAAACCTATGGAAAACTAACTTGTTACCATGCAAGTAAAGAAAAATTTCAGACGCTTCTCAGTCCTCAATGGGATCATATCTATCAATCCTCCAGTCTTCACTACCCAAGAAAATCCCTGTCTCAACAGTAACAGCAGTGTCAAGAAATAAAGAGCAACCAATTCTCAGTGTTCAAATTTAGAAGCCCTGCTACTGGTAAATGCTAAAAACTCCGGCTCTTAAGACAGTCAAAATGTTTTCAATTCAATTCCTAAATAACCACTAGTCCTATGACTTAAATTAGTATTAAAGCAGTATATTTATAATAGGCAAGAGCATGAATTCTGAAGTCAAACCAGGTACCTGGGTTCGACCGCTGTATGACTTTGGGAAAGTTTTGCAACCCCTCTGTTCTTTAGTTTTCTCAATGATAAAATGAGAACGATAGCAGTACTCCACTTCACAGGGCCGTTCTAAGGATTGAGTGGATTTATATAAAACACTAAAACCAATGGCAAGCACACGTGTAATATTAATTATTGCATAGCTGCCACTCCAAATACAGCAACACATTTCAAAGGCATTTTAAAAATCCACGTTTACCAGAAGCGCTCATTGTAGACAATTTCCTGAGATGGACTGAAATATTGAACCATCAGGAATGAAGGATTCTTGTCCCAGGTGACCCCACACAGCCCCATCGTAGATGCCTAGTGCTCAGGGAGGGAAACAAACCCTTGCCCGAATTTTTATGGACCCTGGTGATGATTGTCAGCCCATGTACCATGTTTGTGAGGCAGGTATGGTATGGCCCATGTCGTTTTGAGAATTCCTCATTGTTTGATGAGGCAATATTGGATTCACAAATATCAGCAAGTCTGTAGCTACTCAAGAAAGCTCCCAAGGTACAGACAAGAGCCTCCTGCCTCACGATGCATATGATCATCAGGGGAAGGGGCGAGGTCTGTGTCGCAATCAGTCAAGGGTACAGGAGGCTGCTCTTGACCTCAGAGCAACACTGGCATTTAATATCACGCAGATGAACCAACAAGAGTTTATCAGGCGAAGGATGACGTGGACAGCAAGAAGACTGTAAGTTTGAATCATCTTGTTTACTGTCCACACTATACAGATTCACAAATAGGTGTCAGAAATACAAACGAAAAGGTGGCCCTCTAAAATCTGACTATGAATCATGCCATATCTTAGGTTTGACTCCAGGCTCCCTTTCTTGCTATGAAATCTGGAGGAGTGACGTCTGATCAAGCCTACATCAGCCAGCTGAGGCCATGGACTCCAACAGCCTGACATGTCCAGGTGCTCCCTGCAGGGCTGACAGCAAGAGGGGCTGAACCGCAGCTGCTTAGTGCTTTCCTAAGAGGCTGGTTGGGATGGCTTACATTGAAAATGGTCTGCAATGAGAAGACACATGGACTAACGGTGTGAGGGCACACTGTAGTAAGGAACAGAGAAATGGTTTGCCGCGACGCCAGGGCAGATGGTGAACAAGAGTCAAAGCTGAGGGTCAGGAGCCACATCACACCCAGATCTATCAGAAGCTGGAAGGAACCAATGAGGAGAATCTATAGCTGCAGGCTTCCCGCTCACTTCCATGGGCTGGATGGGCCATCAGACTCCGCCAGAGGCAAAGGTCATAGAAAACATGATCTGCCCTCACCTCCATGCCCAACAAAGCCAATCAACTCCCACGAGAGCCACGAAAGGTCTATGCAGAACCCTCTGTAGGTGGGGTGAGATGTCTCTTAATGGCTCTCAAAGTTTCCTCTTGCTAGGCAGCGGGAGAGATGAAGATGAGAACTGCGAGTATGTGGCCTTCCGTGAGTCATCTTCCCCAGGACACCATGCACTGTACACCAGGACTCTTCCCTTGCTTCTGGAATCTGCTGGAGTTGGCCCAGGGGGAAAAAAGGCCCAGTGTCTGACCCCAGGCCTTACAGTCCTCTATTCAGTCCAGGATTAGAACTGCTCAGACTAGAGTCATCATCATCCAGGGAGAGAATCCCTTGCAGCCACAGATTTGCTGACACCATTTATGGATCCATCATTAGCTCTGCAGAAACAATGAGGCTATTCTTGCTGGCACACGGGGATGGATGCATGTGCTGTGCATGCTGACAAACATCCTTTACGGTTTATAAATACCACAGCACGTGTTCCCTCCTCCAGTGGAATAAATCTGGTTTGCCTGCTGCAGACACGGCGCAATCTCATCAGATAATTGCTACTGGAAAAAGAGCTCTGTATGTGCTCATACATCTGGCCTTCACCGCCGTGGAACTTTTCCATAAAATGTATACTCACGCCGGAGGCTGGCAGGATTCACTTGGCTAGAAAGCGGAGTTCAGATAAAGCTACACAATGCTGCAGGGACCGAACGTTCTGTTCATTGATTTTTTTTTTTAATGCAAGAAAGTCCATCTGTACACACACACATGCAGTAACTTCTTCTCTTTGTCTTCCTTCTCAAGAAAAGAAGACCTCATGAAGTGTTTGTAGAAGATACTTGAAGCATTTCTACACCCTCACAAAAATGACCTTATCGTTTCCTTCTTTTTCAACCTCAAGACCCTCAGGCCGAGAGGTGAAGTAGCTTCCCCAGGTGCATTCAGAGAGAAATGACAGGTCTGGAATGCAAACAAAAGGTATTCTGACCCTAGGTCCACTACTGGTTCTCATCTTCAAATCCATTGCATCTCAGTGATGTCTTCCATTTTCACAAAACATTTATAAAACACTTAAAAGTTGCTCCAACATTAAATGTGATTCTTCTATTCTGGATTTGGATATCTTGTCACATGAGATTTCATCAATTGCCTTTCTGCTGACACCCGTAAATGTCTGGACAGCCAAGTTGTGTTTGATTTTATGCCATGTAAAAAATAAATACCACAGCACGTGTTTTGAGAATTCCTCATTGTTTGATGAGGCAATATTGGATTCACAAATATCAGCAAGTCTGTAGCTACACGTGACCATCAGACAGAAAAAATACCTGGTCCTGCATGGTAACCACTGAGAGAAGCCAAAAGGAAGTCTTGCATTATAACACATGGAAGACCACTCCACGATGGAGCACACTATAGTCCAGGCTCTGCACCAGATATATAATATAGATTAGCCAATGTAATCCTTCCTCTATCCCTATATGAAGGTCAACATCAACCCATATACACGTAAGAAGACTGAGGCTTAGAGAGTTTAAATGCAGACTTTATCCCAACCAATATGATACATTTATATTAAGACATGGTTAAAATGAAGATTTCTTAGTAGCTGGGTGACTTTGGTGTAGCAGGCTGATTATCAAACCCCAATTTCTAGAACCTGTGAATGTTACCTTCTATGACAAAAGGGACTTTGCAGACGTAATTAAATTGGGGATCTTGATATGGGGCGATCACCCTGGGTTATCTGAGTGGCTCCTAAATGTAACCACAAGTGTCCTTATAAGAGTGAGGAGGAGAGAAGTGTGACAGAAGAGAAGGCACATTGGAATGACGCATCCACAAGCTAAGGAACGCAGGCAGCCATCAGAGCTGGAAGAGGCACCTAGTGGGTTTTCCCCTCTCCCACCCCACTAGCCTCTTAAAGGAACTCGCCCTGCAACATCTTATTTTTATCCCCTCAAACTTCTGTCCTCCAGAACTATGAGGGGATAAATTTTTGTTACGTTAAGCCATCATGTTTCAGATAACTTGTCACAGCAGCCCTAGGAAACTAATACTTGTAGGAAGGAACCCACCATCTCATCTAGTGAGAATGAAAATTGACCAAAGGATCCTGAGATGGCAGCATAGGTAAACGCCTATACTCACCGCCTCCCACAACCACATCGAAATTACAACTAAAATACAGAAGAACCGTCATCCAGAAGCACTAGAAAGCTGGCTGGATGGAACGCCTGCCACTAGAGGAGTAAACAAGAAAGCACATGGAGACTGGTAGATGCCGAGGGGCAGCAGAGTTGGCTGAGCTGGCACCCACGTGTGCCACTTTTTTTAACCTAGAGGGAGATCATCTCTGCGAAGGCCGCCGGAGGAGCAAAGGGTCCCAGCCTCACACCAGACTCCCAGCCTACAGTCCCAGAGCTGGAAAAAGAAGTCCCTACAGGCAGTAAGAACTACAGGCTGTAAAACAGTGTGAATTGGGGCTTAGGACATGGAGGCTACTGGAGACCCAGCTGTTCCTCTTAAAAAGCTGGCACCATGAACCGAACCTACAAGGTCCCACTTCCTCTGAGCACCAGCACCAGGGTGAGGCTCTGGGGGACAGAGACACATACAAGGAAGAACTGGATTATCTGGCAGCAGGGCATAAACTCAGGGGTGGCGTTCTCCCAGGTGGAAATGCTTACAGAGATCACTGTTCCTATGCTGGGATCTCTCCAGTCAGTCAATCACAGGGCTGACTGGCAATCATTTCTGTTCGCTCTGTCCCATTGATTTCGATTCCCTAAGACCCCGTCTCATCCAATTTACAACCCCACCTAAGCTGTGTACAGTAACTTTTGTATATGAATGTCCTGTCCCTGCTCAGGCTGCAGCTGGGTCAGGAAGCTCCATAAAAGGCACCAGCACCAGCCTGCCTTGCTTCATAGCTGGGCCTCATTTGGACACTTCCAAACCTGATACAAAGAGGAGGAATTTGCAGATCTCTCTGTAGTCCTTCCAGGTAACCCCAGGCAGTGGCTGACTTTGCACTTCCCTGGAGACCCAAGAGCCAGTATACCCTGGGATCAATGTCACACCATACCAGATTACAACTCTACACATCCATAAGTGACACACCCAAGAGACAGACTCAGTGAGCACTAAAGCCCCACTGAAACAAATCCTGCTCCATAAAGGTGTCTCTGCACAGCAGTTCTCCCACTGTAGTCACAGCTCATCCTCACAGCCAATTGGCCTGGAGGTCAATTCCTCCCAGTGATGCCAACAGCAATCAAGTCTCAGCTACAACAGGACTGTGCTCACAGCCCACAAAGGGGTGCACCTAGAGTGCCCAGCTCAGGTGACTGGGGAGGCTGAGCCACTGGGCCATATATAACACCAACTACACAAGGCCACCCTACCAACTCAAGGAGACATAGTAGCTCTACCCAATACATAGAAACAAACTCAGCCAAAATGCGGAGACAAAGGAATATATCACAAATGAAAGAAATAGAAGAAAACAAACTACTGGATATAGAGTTCAAAACCACAGGTTATAAGGTTACTCAGGAATCTTCTTAGAAACCTCCAAAAACATGGAAAAGGACCAGTCAAAAATTAAGCATACACTGACTGAAATAAAGAATAATATGCAGTGATTCAACAGTAGAAAGGATTCTGAGAATCAAATCAATGATTTGAAATACGAAGAAGCCAAAAACACCCAACCAAAAGAGCAAAAAGAATCCAAAAATATGAAGATAGTGTAAGGAGCCTCTGGGATAACTTCTAGCACACTAACATTTGCATGTGCCCTTGACCAGAATCGAACCAGGGACCCTTCAGTCACAGGCCAGTGTTCTATCCACTGAGCCAAAACAGCTAGGGCACTACTTTATTATTTATTATTGCCATTCCTGTTATCATTACTACATAAGCAGTCTTAGTTCCTTCCCTAAGACTGAAGTCTTTAATAAAAACAGAACCCAATTCTATTGCTAGGCTTCAAAACTATACTTCAGCCAACATCGAAGGCATTCGTGGGGAAAGAAATGTTTCTTTCAATGGGCAAAAGAAGGACACTCACGCACGAAGCCTCCAGATGCAAAAGCGACAATAAACCCTGTTCAGGTATATCCACCTCAGAAGTCGCAGAAACATTAAGAGGAGTGATGAGTCAGATGCCTTCATCAGGTAACCTACAGACAGCATCCTTTCAATGAAACGCATCTGCAAACATAAAAAGGTAGATAAGAAATCTCCGTGGCTCTTCCGTTCCAAAGATCTCGGGTAAAGAACTCAGCCTGACGGCATGAGTTAGGGTCACCCTACAGCTCCGAAACTGAGGCTTCAGCTGCCTTCTCTCCGCATGGATGGGATTGCTGTCACTGCCCTGGAAATGAGTCTGTATGTCTTCTTTTGTTACGAGGCGTGTCTACCGAAGATGCAGACATTACAGGCTCTAAAGCTATTTTTAAACGTTGGCTCATTCGGTAGGCACTGGCACAGCTTTCCCCAGTGATTTAAGTTTCACTCCTCTGGGTGTAGTGAATCACCTGTGTGTGTTTGTACATTTCTTTCTTCCAGTAGCTGAATGCACCTCTGCCTGTGAGTGTGGAGACTTACTCTGCTCTGCATAATTTTCAGGTGACAAGACTTTATCTTAGCAGTAGGATATACTAGAAACCTATCTGTAGGGGCCCATGTTTCATTCATAGATGCTAAGTTGACTATGTCCTAAACATGGTCGTGTTTAGTCAATTTACACTGGACAGTGTGTTTTATCACAGACACTGTCTTCTACCTGCCAACCACCACCAAGCAGAGCCTCCTGAACCAAAAAATAACTAGCCCGCCTAACCAGCGTGACCCAGTGGTTGAGGGTCATGAACCAAGAGGTCCAGGCTTGAGTCCCAATCAGGGCACATGCCTGGGTTATGGGATCGATCCCCAGTAAGGGATATACAGGAGGCAGCTGATCAACGATTCTCTCTCATCGTTGATGTTTCTATCTCTCTCCCTCGAACCTGTCTGTCTGAAATCAATAAAAATACATTTTTTTTAAAATCTGGCCCATTGTTGATGTCTATCCAAAACTGAAAAACAAACAGAAAGGACTCTCGAGGCTCCAAAGAGAGCATTTCCTCCCTAACCAGTTTTGAGCAGACTGAAATGTATTCATCTGACATATAAACAAGACAACCAAGACATTCTCCGTACTGAATGAGGCAGTTTATTGGGCTCCTAATTTCCATGTCTAGAATGTGAACATGGATTTACATGCATTGTCTCATGTTGTGGATCTTACATGCATGTAGCCTTCAGTCAGCTGGGCCTTTGATTCTACTTGTCAGTAATTGATAGCTCAATGTGAGTAAATGACAAACACAGCATAATACAGAAGCCGTAGCAACAAATCCCACCCAATCCCACTTTATCTTTTTTTTTTTCCAAAAGCATATCACAACTCCCCTCTTGTAAAAATAAATTTCAGAACAAGGCATTTAATTCACTTCACTGAGAAAAATAAAGACGATTCTATCATTTCGGAGCAATGAATGTCCAACTATGGCTGAGAGGTACACCCTGAGAAGTAAATGATGTTAACGAACCCATTGAGGTTGATAAAGCTGTGTGAACCTATCGTCGCGAAGGGACACAAGAGGCAGGCACAAACGCCCCTGCTCATTTGGCTGTGCAGTTCTCCAAGGATGCCATGTGATAAACGTCCTCCTCATCTTCAATGCTCGAGGCGTCTGTGGAGTCGGGATCGCCCACCACCATGCCCACAGGAGAGAGACTGCTGATGAAGGCGTGCATCCGCTGGGCATACATGTCCCTAATGTTAAAGTAAGGGAGCTCATGACCCTTCTCCGGGGGGTCCTCACTGCACGGGTCCACGTCGATGTCCTTCTGCTTGTGGTAGTACTTGGAGAATTTGTTGAAGATGATGGTGATGGGCAGGGCCACCACCAAGATGCCGCAGATGATGCAGGTGCTGGCGATGAGCTTCCCGGGCACGGTGACCGGGTGGGTGTCTCCATAGCCCACAGTCGTCATGCTGATGGTGGCCCACCACCAGCAGATGGGGATGCTGCTGAGGCTGGACGTGTAGTCGTCTTTCTCCACCGAGTAGATGAGCACAGAAAAGATGGAAATGCCCACCGAGAGGAAGAGCAGCAGCAGCCCAACCTCATGGTAGCTATGCCTCAGCGTGGCACCTAGAGACCGAAGTCCTACCGAGTGCCGGGCAAGCTTGAGAATTCGGAAAATCCTCATCAGCCTGAGAATCTGGACCACCTTGCCCATGTTCTCGATGTCCTCGCTCTCCTCCTCCTTGGTGTCTACAGCCAACGTGGCATAGAAGGGAATGATGGACACAAAGTCGATGATGTTCAGAGGGTGCTTCCAGAACTTCTTTTGACAGGGCGCAGTCATCAGCCGGATGGCAAGCTCGCTGGTGAACCAAGCGATGCACGCGATCTCCACCCCTTCCAGCACGGGGTCGTCCACCTCTCCCTCCTCGTTCTGGAACTCGGACATGCTGTGGATACACATGGCCACGATGGAGGCCAGCACCACGCTCAGGGAAGAGATGGCGATGAGCTTGGCAGACAGGCAGGAGGCGGGGTTTTCCATGCGAATCCAGATCTTCTTCCGGAGCTGGCCAAATCGCAGCTTGTCAAACTTCTCCAGCTCCTTCTCGAACAGGGATGACTCTTCAAAAGAGGAGTCGGTACTCACGTCATTGCTTTTCTGCTCCCAGTCCTTCTCGTGGGTCTCCTCCTTGCGCTCCTGGTAGCGGTTGCTGCAGCAGGAGTCGATGAAGAGCTCATTGATGCCCCAGTACTCGATCTCCTGGCAGAAGGAGAACACGCACAGCTCCTCCATGACGTGCAGCTTCCCCGTGTAGTAAAAATTCAACACGTATTGGAACAAGGAAGGGTTCCGATCGAAGTAGTACTCTTTGTCGGCCACGCTGTAGTCATCACACAGCTCCAGAATGGCCTCTTCCGAGTGGCAGGTGAGCAGCTTCCCAAGTCTAGTGTGTGGAAAGCGCAGGAGGGTGCTCTGGTCCACGGACTGCTTAAAACCCCCCACGTTCAAGTTGACAAGTTCCTCGTCTGGTCTAGGGCGATGGAAGAACTCACCAAAAACCATGGTGGATGCGGGAGGCAGAGAGCTGGCTGGCCAGGGAGACGAGGCAGGTCACGCTGCACCTGGAATGAGCATAAGACGGCATCAGCCTGGCCAAGCTTGTTTAGAACCTGCCCTTTCCAGGCGGACCACATTAAAGGCCCAAAGATTGGGATTCAGAAACCCATATTTTAGGGAAAAGGCGCCATATCATTTTTATTTCTTATTTCTCTATTTTTAAAAATGTACCTCCACCCTCCCCAACCCCCCACCCCCCAAATAAAAGCAATGCATTTTGGATCACTTACACGATAAAAGCATCTCCGGTCTCAGCCAGGAGGCGGTGCATTTAGGAATGCTCAGTGCCGATGGGATAGGCTAGTGCTGTCCGGCTTGTAGCTCATCGCTCCTGGTCCCCGGGGCTCTGTCATGCACCCTCAGAAACAGCTCCCCCTCCTCTGCTCTGCACCTCGCCCCCGAACCCACACATCACTGGGGGCTCAGCTCAGTTCTCACCAAAGAGGTAGGCTTCTCCTTCTGTTCCACGGTCTCACTCCTTTAAGACAAAGCCCTGTTCCCTATGCTTGGAGTGGACAGTCAAGAGGATATAATTACCTCCCTTTCATTAAGTACCCCATATCTTAAAAGTATCATTACACATCATGGGATGGGGTTGCAGGGGTACCCACCAGGGAAGAATCCTTTTTAAGTTAATTGCACTATCAAGTTCCTGACACAAACACTCTCTTACCTCCTCCGGCCCCTCACAGACCATCTCCCACACACTCCCAGTCGATGGCACGCAAGTCTACGGCCCGATACATACAGCCTGTTTTTAGCCCTGGTGGACCAGGATGGACCAGACCCATTTCTTGGAGAGAAAAGTAGTAGATTTTGAGCATCATCCAATGATGTCTCCTCAGAACAGATGATGCAGATGAAACAGAGACAGGAGACTGTCATATGAGTCAGGCCACAGGGGAAAAGGGAATTCTTGACACCAGGCACCAGAGCGTTTGCAAAAGCCACTCTGTGCTTAGGTAAGTCCTCACTTCTGTTGTTGATAGGTTCTGTAACAGTAAGTGAAACAACACAGAGCAAAACCAATTTTGCCAGAGGCTGGATTGATAGAAGCAAGAGTTACGTTCCCATGGCATCTGATCAAAGCAGTAACAGAACGACATTGAACGAAATGGGGCCGTACCACCATCTACAGATCTGTAGGCAAGACAGACCAGCAAATAATCTTAATCAGTGAGTGGATATGGCTGTGTTCATGACTGTGACTTAGAAAGACCCCACTGTCTCAGGGTGGAAGGCTAGGGGTGAGGCAGGCTGGGGCCAAGGAGCAGGACTGCAAGAGAACAGGAAGGAGGTGGGAGGACCCGAACTCAGACAGCAGAGGTGTGGAAAAGAGGAAGTGACCGATTAAAGCGAAGTTTATCATGGACAGTTCTTGGTGACGAAAAGAAGGGATAAGAAAGCTGAAAGGCTAAAGGAAGGTGTGCTTTCTACTCTGCATAAGTGAGTGGTTGCTGACACCATCAGAGGAGGAAACTTATAATTTCTTTTTTTTTTCATCTTTTTTTTATGATTTCAGTGAGGAAGGATGAGAGAAACAGCAATGATGAAAGAGAATCTTGGATCGGCTGCCTCCTGCACGCCCCACACGGGGGGTGGAGCCCACAACCTGGGCCTGTGCCCTGACTGGGAATCGAACCGTGACCTCCTGGTCCATAGGCTGATGCTCAACCCCTGAGCAATGATAGCCGGTCCAGGAAAGAATTTTTTTACCCCCCAGGTTTACAGAAAGCCAAGGCTGTTGGGGAGACAAGAGCTTCCCCCCTCAGAAAAGTACAAAACAGCAGACACGGCCTTCTGTCATGCACCCCCGCAGGTAGCCTGCGGTCATCAGGGAATTCTTGACACCGGGCACTAGAGCGTTTGCAAAAGCCACTCTGTGCTTAGGTAAGTCCTCATGGGCACCTCCTCCCGGGACACCATCTATCTCTGTGCTCCCATGAAACCAGAGACCTCAGCATGGCCTGACACACCACTGAATAGATCTGCTGAGCTCTTCAAAAGACGTGACATTGTCCCCACCTCTGCTTTCCATTTTTAGCTCGATATCTTCTTTGAAGAACCTAAATCAGAGCTAATGGCTTGGTCCAAATATGTATGGAACCTCATCTCTCTGAAAGCAGGCTTAAGCTCATGGCAAGTCCAGGAGCGACACGCTCCAAGGAGCCAGCGTTAGCTCAGCCGGCACTAAGACTTTAATGGATGTCGTCTTCTGGCAGATTGCTTTTCATCTCCTTGGCTCTCCGGAAAAGCCCAGCACTGAGAAGCCAGAGTCCGCCGGCATGACACTGTCTGCGTAAGCTGGCCTCATAATCTTGGGTACGCAATCCAGCTGCCAATCGTCCCGCAGTCCCTTCTCTAAAGAACACCGTTACCAGCCATAAAGTCTCTTCTCGCCTGTCCTCCTTGCTCTTGATTCACTCCAGGCCAGTGTCAAAGCTCATTACAGGTCCCTTCACCGCACCGACTCTAATCAGAAGAGCCACACACACCCTAAAGGCAAAGGTTCCTTTCCGTGGGGCTCTCCAAAGCGGAAAGAGGACACCTCTCTGGGTCAGGTCAACCGCTTCAGCTCAGCGGGCAAGCTGTGCCTCTCCAGCTCACTGTGGCCAGAGTGCGGTGTCGCTTTCCTTGGCTGTGTGTCCCACAGCACCCACCGCACCCACAGCACCCACTGCACCCAGAGCACCCACTGCACCCACAGCACCCACCGCACCCACTGCACCCACAGCACCCACCGCACCCACAGCACCCACTGCACCCACTGCACCCAGAACACCCACTGCACCCACAGCACCCACCGCACCCACAGCACCCACTGCACCCACAGCACCCACCGCACCCACAGCACCCACTGCACCCACTGCACCCACTGCACCCACTGCACCCACAGCACCCACCGCACCCACTGCACTCATAGCACCCAGTGCACCCACAGCACCCACAGCACCCACTTCACTCACAGCACCCACTGCACCCACAGCACCCACTGCACCCACAGCACCCACTGCACCCATTTCACCCACAGCACCCACAGCACCCACTGCACCCACAGCACCCACTGCACCCACAGCACCCACTTCACTCACAGCACCCACTGCACCCACTGCACCCACTGCACCCACAGCACCCACTGCACCCACTGCACTCACAGCACCCACTGCACCCACTGCACCCACTTCACTCACAGCACCCACTGCACCCACTGCACCCACTGCACCCACTGCACCCACTGCACTCACAGCACCCACCGCACCCACTGCACCCATTTCACCCACAGCACCCACAGCACCCACTGCACCCACTGCACCCATTTCACCCACAGCACCCACAGCACCCACTGCACCCATTTCACCCACAGCACCCACAGCACCCACTGCACCCACAGCACCCACTGCACCCACAGCACCCACTTCACTCACAGCACCCACTGCACCCACTGCACCCACTTCACTCACAGCACCCACAGCACCCACTGCACCCACTGCACCCACAGCACCCACAGCACCCACTTCACTCACAGCACCCACAGCACCCACTGCACCCACTGCACCCACAGCACCCACTGCACCCACTGCACCCACTGCACCTACTGCACCCACTGCACCCACAGCACCCACTTCACTCACAGCACCCACAGCACCCACTGCACCCACTGCACTCACAGCACCACAGCAGCCACTGCACTCACAGAACCCACTGCACTCACAGCACCCACAGCACCTACAGCATCCACAGCAGCCACTGCACTCACAGCACCCACAGCATCCACTGCACCCACAGCACCCACAGCACCCACAGCACCCACTGCACCCACTGCACCCACCGCACCCACAGCACCCACAGCAGGTGACAGGGTGGGGAAGAAGGAGTTCCCACCTTTCCACACTGTAAGAAGGTTCCCTTACATGCCCACAGCCCCTCACAAAGACAAACATTCCTGTCATCTGCTCCTCACAGCTATCATGGAATTTTGTAGATTTTTAAAGAGTTGAATGGGCATCATGTAGCTTCTAAGGGTTAGAGCAGAAGCTTCAGCCAGAGGTGCTTATGCCCAGCCTCATGCTCTTGACAGCAGACTGGCTCATGTGTTCAAAGCGTCATCAAGAACAGCAGATTCTGCCTAAACTAATTTGGCTCAGTGGTTAGAGCGTTGGTCTGTGGACTGAAAGGTCCCAGGTTTGATTCTGGTCAAAGGCATGTACCTTGGTTGTGGGCACATCCCCAGTAGGGGGTGTGCAAGAGGCAGCTGATCAATATTTCTGACTTTCTATCCCTCTCCCTTCCTCTCTGTAAAAAAAAAAAAAAAAAAAAAATCAATAAAAAATATTTTTAAAAAGAAAAAAAATAGCAGATTCTGAACATCATTACTTCCAAGATTCCTATATTCTGGCCAGCATTAATCTAACAGCCAAACATTTACTTCTATTCAGAAAACATTTTCTAGCTCAAAGGTAATCTATAGCTGTTTATGTATTATTTACGTACTTTATTATTCATGTACATATTACTTATCTATTGTTATTTGTAAGTGTGTATAAATAGTAAATATAGAGTTCTATAGAAGGTATACATATAAAGATATATACACATGGATGTATACAGTAAACTATACACACATTAAATAAAAGTAAGTCAATTCTCGTTAAGTGTGTAAAACTGTTCTAATTCTGACCCAAAATATAGAAAAAAAATAACAAAATAAATAAAATTTATTACAGAATAGTAAAAAATTGTATGGGAAAAAAAACAAATGTTGCCATAAGCAACATTCAAAAGATAATATGGAGGGAAAATATTTGCTACTTACAGCCCAGACAAGAGATCAGCATACCTTAATAAGAAACATGATGACCATTAGACAGAGGAGAAAAGAGCAGAAGGCATTTGGATAAAGATAGAAGCAACTGCCTTGATTCTCTTCCTCAAGAGGAGGGTAAGCCCCGCTACTGCCAATCCAACTCTGGATCTCAACTTTTCTAATGCCACAACCCTTCAATCCAGTTCCTCATGTTGTGGTGACTCCCGACCATAAAATCATTTTTGTCACTACTTCATAGCTGTGATTTTGCTACTGCTAATGAATCATAATGTAAATATCTGCGTTTTTCAATGGTCGAGACCCACAAGTTGAAAACCGCTAGCAGGGTCATCTAAGACCATCGGAAAACACAGATATTTACATTACGATTCCTAACAGTAGCAAAATGACAGTGATGAAGTAGCAACAAAAATAATGTTATGGTTGGGGGTCACCACACCATGAGGAGCTGTCTTAAAGGGTCGCAGCATTAGAAAGGTGGAGAACCGCTGCTCTACACTGCATTTGGCCACCCTGTGCCTCTTGGTGTTTGTAAGATGACAAAGAAAGACAAAAGTTGTCAAAGGTCCAAGGTATTTACTGGGAGCTTAAAAGAAAAACTGCATCAGTCCACTTCTCTCCAAGTGACACCTGCACAGTCTTTTCAAAGCCATTAACCTCTTACCTCTTCCTCCACTTCTTGCTCTCAAACTCACTCGAAGAGTGCTCTCAAAAATGTGTCTACTCAAGGCTGACACATACATACGCATACATGTGCATCAGTGGCTTTGACCTGCATTTGCTTTGCTCAGAAAAGTGACACAAGTATAACAAAGCCAAGCCAGTTTTTCAATGAGTTTTTAAAACCACCTTTTAAAGTCAATTTCATAAAAGGAAATGGAAACCTACATTCCTTTTTCTTCCCATTCTTCCAAACTCTACTCTTCTAAAATCATCCGAGAAAAAACGGGGCATTTTTCTGCATTGATACTGCCATCTTCTTTTTGGCACAGCCTTCTAAACAAGCTGCATTTTACTCTATTAATTTTTTTAAGCGTTTATGTCTTTGAAAAGGGTAGGTCATCTTAACTTCTATTTCTGTCCATGCCATGTGAGAACATTCCAAATAAAACCAAGAAACTGTAAAGATAATGGAAAATCTAAACTCAATCTACACCCATGGATTGAGCAACCCCATCACACGAGGCACCCTCCCCAGCAAAGACCTTCTCTTAGAATGAGACCACGGTGCACTGGCATGGGTCACATGTAAAAGGAAGAGGACATCGGGAGTCAATGTTCAGACCTAAGAACACACAAAATGTCAATGGGGTTACATAGTCCACCCTGTCTGTGAACTTGGAAATGAAAATGCTAGTGGTCCTTGGTTCAGGCCTTCATCAAGCAGTGTTTTTACTACAGCTATCATAGTGCAATCCCGAAAAAAAAAATAGCTGTTTATGAGACACCTAGAAACACATGCCTAGAACCAGAGCACAGAACACACAAAATTTCAAAGAGTCTTAAGGATTTGAGTCTCTGTTTCTAGGGACCAGAGTTCTTGGGACACCCTGAAGCTTTGACATGGAGCCATCCCTCCAGTAACCTTCCAAGTAGCTCAGCCCAGCCCAGTGAGGACGCCTGGAGAGAACGTGGGTCCCACCGACCAAGTAGAAGCAAGGAATGGGCCCTTGTAGGTCTGTTCCACCTCTGATATGTTTTGACAGCATGCACACAGTCGGCAAGACACCACTGGCACAGGTCAAAGTATTCACCTGAGCCCCAGGTCACCCTATTCCAGAATATTCGTAACCGAAATCCAACTTTCATATGTTGAACTGAATGAAATGAATGCACTGGGTCCCCTAATCCATGCTGAACTAAAGAGAAGAGTAAAAGGCTAGGACTCTGAAAACTTGAATTTGAGTTGCTATTTCCCCGCTACATGACCTTGTGAGGGTAGGTTCTTGATCTATAAAAGGTGACAGACACACTTTGATGATACAATGCCAAATGCAAGAATCATCTGAAAACAAAACACAAGATACATATGAAAACTTAATCCAAAAATAAGAGATGGAGGTAAGAGTACCTTTACCATCCCCTTCCTGTCCCTACTCCTCCCCTCTCTTGCTCCTTCTGCCCGGCCCAGAGGGAATGAATGAGTTGCGTTCATTCCCTAGTGAATGAGCTCTATTTAGTGAGGCTGCTCCCCTCTGGGAACTCCAGGGGTCCCTGTAATGCACACAGCTCCTCTCCAAGCAGAGGATTGCTCAGACAGCTGATTTTACAAGCCAGGTAGCCAGAAATCGGTCCTATTTGTAAATAGCAAAGAATCACAGACAAAATACTTTTAACCAGAAAGAGGAAAACTTGGGACTTTTCCATAAGAGGGGAGCCTTACCTCTGCAGAAGGTACCATGTCAAGTTTCCAAATAAGTCACATCACATGGAGGAACCCACATACAAATGGCCCTAGTGGTGACACTGGTGTCTAGGTAAGGGAGTTCTGGAGAACCTGAATACACTCGCGCCAAAGTAATAGTTTCCCCCCAACTTCCCAACTGTACTCATCTTCCCCCACAGCCATTCAGGTGCACTTTTATTTTAGTACTCCCCTTACTCCCCCAAGACACTATAATGTGTTTTACAGTTCTCCTTACACATGACCCAAGTCTGTTCACTGCGGTCACTAGGCTCTAAGCCAGTGGTTCCCAACCTTCCTAATGCTGCAACCCTTTAATACAGTCTCTCATGTTGTGGTGACCCCCGGCCATAAAATTATTTTCGTTGCTACTTCACAACTGCAATTTTGCTACTGTTAGGAATCATGATGTAAATATCTATGCTTTCTGATAGTCTTAGGCGACCCACAGGTTGAGAACCGCTGCTGTAGAGCCTAAGACCATCGGAAAACACAGATATTTACATGACGATTCATAACAGTAGCAAATTACAGTGATGAAGTAGCAACAAAAATAATTTTATGGCCGGGGGTCACCACAACAGGAGGAACTGTGTTAAGAGGGTCGCGGCATCAGGAAAGTGGAGAACCACTGCCTAAGCTCTTCCGTGGAAGGGATTCTGTGCTGTCATCTCCACAGCCACAGCCCCTGATGCTAACTGTTGCCCCTCATCTAATGAAAGATATTCCGTTTTACTAGAATAATTGACAAAGGCTATAATGCTTTTGTCAACAAATTAACAGCATGATCAAACCAGGCATGAGGAAAAGAAAAGCCTCCAGTGGCCAAACAGGTGGGTTAAACAAATGAAGTGGGTTGGTTGGGGCCTGTGGTGAGCTGTCCACACTCTTTGAAGAGGCAGAGGCTACCCAGCGCCTGAGTTCTCTGTGGTGTGTCTCTGGTGTCCCGGGAGAACCCGGAAATCCTGTTTTCCATGTGGGATAGCTCAAGTTTAACTGGAATGGGTCCACCATGTTTGCAACATTCCCTGGCTCAAATGAAAATGTGTCCCTGGGCCACATACTTCGTCCCCAACCCGGGACCTGAGCCAGACTCTTACCCACCCCAGCTCCCCGGCACCCATTTTAAGCTAGATGGACTCCAATGGACACACACGGAATGTTGCCACAAAAACAGTCATGTTACTCCCTTATGTCTGAACTGCAAATGGCAAAAGTCGGGGGACAGGGGCAATGTGAACACGGAATCTTCCCGGTTGGCCTACGCCTCCCCAGATACAACTTCAACCTAACCCTTCCTGGCGGGTGCTCCCCCTTCCTCCTTAGTCACCTGCCCCACTCACTGCCCAGTGATTTCGCCATCTCAATGGTCTGCCCGGTGTGCGACCTGCATCTGTGTCCTGTACTAGAAGGTTCGTTCCCCCCTTCCTTTGACAAATCATGGTGCCAGAGAAAATATCACAGGAGAGAGAGGAACTCTTACCCTTGTGGTGTTGATGTCACACACTCTGCCCTCATCCTGGCCAGTGGGACGTCCATCGTCATCCAAGAAGCTCCTCCCTTCTTCCCCCTCTGGAACTCGTGGTGCGCAGAGGCATTTAGTGGCCGCAGAGAGGAGAAGAATCCTGCTCTCCCGTTGTGCGAAGCAGCCGCCGGGGAAGCCCTCTCGCCTACAGAGGAAGCCATCAATCAAGGTGTGACTCCAGGGAGGAAACACACCCCACACAAGACAGTCCCTCTCACACTCAGCACCACGGTGCTTAGCCGCTATCCCAGACCCCACTTCACTCTCAGGGAACCCTCCCGCCCCCTGGACTCACTCTCAGGCTTAAGGACTCTCAGATCCTGACGACAGTGGACACTTGGGGCATCTCCAGGGACCCCCAAGGCCAACAAAGTAAGACAGTAGCGTTAGGACCGCAGTCACTCATCTCCCACACAGTTTCTTCGTGAGTGCTGTTTTCCCAGCTGAGTCATCAAGGATATACTTGCACATCTCCAATGAATACATTTTAATTCATTTCCAAGACCGGTTCTGAGTGTGACTGCCCTAACAGAATTAACACTCCTGCTCTAATTTGAAATCAATAGGTTTCAGAGGCTGGCCAAATTCGATTTTGCTTTATTCTTTTCACTGTTATTTTTCACAGATTGGAAATGACTCTACGTGCTGGGTCAGAGTCCTCTGGTTAATGCATGGGTGTCTGCATGCGTTTCTGCATGCTTGTGTGCGTGTCTGTGCATGTGGGGGATGTACATGGAGGGAGATAAAAGCACAAATTTCTATTCTTTCTGAAAAAATAATAATAATAAGCAAGCCAAAAAACTACAGTTCCCAAAAAAGGTAAGCCTTGCCTCCTGTGGACACATTCCCATAGCTTTATAACAGTATCTAAGCATCCAGCCATTGATTTTCATGTTTTCCAATCAATGCCAGGTCCAAAGGTGTGGGTCTGGGGAGGAAGAAGGAAAGATTGATTCTGAGCTTCTAAAAAGTGCCTCTGGCGATGTCCGTCATTGAGCAGGCGTTCCTCTGCACTGGGATTACAAACAAGAGCCAGCTCCCCACCCCCAGGAGCCCGCGGGTCCCAAACCACAAAATTAAACAATAAAGGTGACCTGACAGCGGCAGAGCGGTGGAGAGGAAGGAAAGCAGAGCAGTTTCCAGGTTGGTCCCGACAAACAATGGGCAGGCGATGCTTCAGTGATCCCCACCTCTGAGGGAGTCGCTCAGGGAGGTGATCCCAGAAAAAATGCAGCTCCTCCCAAACTGAACTTAAGAGACAGAGAAATCTCAGCGGAGATAAATAAAATTGACCCAGGAGCTAAAATAATCCTCCTCTTCCCCGCCCTCCTCCACTTCCTTCTCCTCCTCCTCCTCCTCCTTCTCTTTCTTCTCCTCTTCTTCCTCCTCCTCCACTTCCTCCAACTCCTCCTCCTCTTCCACCAACTCCTTTCTCCTCCTCCTCTTCCTTCTTCTCCTCCTCCTCTTCCTTCTCCTCTTCTTCCTCCTCCTCCACTTCCTCCATCTCCTCCTCCTCTTCCTCCTCCTCCTCTTCCTCCTTCTCCTCCTCCAGCCGCCCCCCCCCCCAGCAGCTTGTCATTGAGTCAGCCTCAAATACTTTCATTCACATAAAATGAAGAAAGCTGCTGTGCCTTCTAAGACAGATGGTCTTCCTGTCCCTATCAGACTTCTTCCCAACTGTAGCACATGTTAAGGGAAAGTAAAATTAACCGAAATAAATAATTAGCAAAGTACTTAGGCTGTTGAGCGCTTCTAAGAAACACCAAGCTCTGCTGGGCACCAGCTCCTCACCGAGGGACAGGGCTGGGCCAGGGACAGACGGACTGTGAAGTTAGCCAAGTTTCTCTTTCTTACAGAAACGGGTACTCGGTGGGCCCTCTGCCAATGCCTGGTGAATACATGGCACCCCAGGCTGTCCCTTTCTCTCCCTCCCCCCAAAACTCAGAATCCTTTCTTGTTGTTAATCCTCACCTGACAATATTTTCCCCATTGTTTTTCAGAGAGAGAGTGGAAGGGAGGGAAGGAGGGAGAGAGGGGGAGAGAAAGAGAGAGGGAGAGAGAAACATCAATGTGAGAGAGACACATCGACTGGTTGCCTCCTGCACACGCCCAATGTGGTGAGGGGAGTGAACCCACAACTGAGTTACCTGCCCTTGACCAGGAATTGAATCCACAGCCCTTGGGCGCATGAGCGGACGCTCTAACCAGTGAATCAGGGCAAAACTCCGAATTCTTAACCCTTACCCCATTTTCCATCACTACGATTCCTGCAACAACAACAAAAAAGAAAAAAGAACTTGCTGAAACCAGTTTGGCTCAGTGGATAGAGTGTCGGCCTGCAGACTGAAAGGTCCCAGGTTCGATTCCGGTCAAGGGCATGTACCTTGGCTGCGGGCACATCCCCAGCAGGAGGTGTGCAAGAGGCAGCTGATCGATGTTTCTCTCTCATCGATGTTTCTGACTCTCTATCCTTCTCCCTTCCTCTCTGTAAAAAAATCAATAAAATATATTTTTTTTAAAAAACTGGATTTGGGGGGAAGTGTATATATACCTTTAGGTCAATACCTTTAGGTGTGAATGTATGCCATTCACACCCCTCTTAGGGCATTCACATTCTAAGTGCAACCTCCTCACAGAAAATGACACCCAGCGTTTTCTGAGTCCCCGCCGCTTGCCAGGAACCTCCCAGGGGTTTCCCACAGGTCACCTCTGTCCTCAACCTCTGCGAGTGGTAAACGCTGTTCTTCCCAATGTCATAGGTGGGACATGAAGACTCCGAGAAGCCACCCGCCCAGAACGCTCACCTAATGAGGGCCAGAGCCGGGATGCAGGGGAAGTGTGGTAGCAATCATCTCAGGCAGAAACTGCTGTTCGGGTTCTGTACTTACTTGTTTGCTAAAACAATAGAAAGTAATTTTGATTTTCTGGAACTTATGTATACTATCCAATACTCCATTGATTATTTGAATATCCCAAAGACTGTGAGCTCGCTGGTCAGAGAAGCACATTCCTCTGGGAACTGGGACAGCTCACTTATGCCCAGTTATCTCAGTGGCTACAGATAACTGGGCTGTCAGTGGACTCAGTGGCCCTAGAATCAGGAGAACACAATTATCCTAAATCACCTCAAGTAGCTGCAGACAGTGCATTCCTGTTGACTCAGTGATCCCAAATTCTGGGCAGCACAATTAGCCTAAATTGCCCAGGGGGTCCCAGATAATGTGTTTCTGTTAATTTAGTGATTCTTAGGTACTAACTTGCTCTGTTTTTGCTCCTGTAAAAGCACTTTTTTGCAAAGCAGGGTCCTCATTCCAGCCCCAAAGATTAATCCATAAACCTTTGTGATAATCTGCCGATATAAGCCAGTTGTGTTGAGCTGTTCGGCGCTGCGAAGTCTGGAGCCCTTTTGCTCCAGACCTCATATGCCGCCGGCTTTTAATAAATGACTCCATCATTCGACTTTTTGAGGCATCCCCTGTAAGATGGGGGTGCATCACAACACAGGCAGGCCGGTCTGCCCGATTGCAATTAGTGTAGGAAAGCCAGGCCCACCTGTAACTGTTGGGGCAGTTTCGGGGAGGATGGAGAGGAGCGGGCAGAAACAAGCCCCCCAGCAGCAGGCTCTGGGGCAGAAAAATGTGCACATCCAATCCATGCTCCCCAACCCGCCCCGGGTTCCTGTCTCTCTGCGTCCCGCCCGTGCCTCTCCGCGTGCAGCTGATGCAAAGAAGCGAGCATCGCTTGTGACCCAGCCCATCAGCAGGTGTTGACCTTCCTGAGCGATTCATCGGGATCCTGGCCAAACCCACCAGCTTCGGGCAGTGCGGCTAGTGTCCCCACAACCCGCCTCTGCACACCGAAGGGGAAGCTCTCCGCCTCCTCTGGGCACCTCCCTCCAGCGCAGCTGTATTCCTGGCGGGCTGAGCACAGCGTTCAGAATGGACCAGACGGCCACGGTGATTAACAGGGGAAAGGTGAGGAGACAGAGGCGGGCTGGACTCATCACCCAGGGAGCCGCCATCGGATCTAGCGACGGAACGAGGAGTATCAAGCGGACAAGCAGACAGGACACGGGAGGGGGGATGACCCCCTAGAGGTCTCAGAATCACAGCAATAAGGCTGCCGTCAAAGCTTCGACTAACATCAGTGCCCGTGAGATGGAAGCAGGTGCTGCAAGTGGCGTTACATGTGGCCTCTGTCCCTGCCCAGAATCCTGAGTGGCCCTGTGGCTGCCTGCTCACATTCTTCCAGAATGTTCCCACCTCAGTGCCACCCACTAGGCTGAGAAAGCCTCCAGCTAGGGACCCGTGTCCTAATATCGATCTTCATATGAATGATCCCTCGTACACCCTGGGGCCTGACACGTTTTTATTGAACCGATAAAAGATGACAGTAGATTAATTAAAAGCATCGATACGGACCCTGGCCGGTTTGGCTCAGTGGACAGAGTGTCGACCTGCGGGCTGAGGGTCCTGGGTTTGATTCCAGTCAAGGGCCTCTGCCCTGGGTGCAGGCTCGTTTCCCAGAAAGCAACGTGCAAGGAGGCAGCTGATGGATGATTCTGTCATCATTGCTGTTTCTACCTCCCTCTCCCTTCCTCCCTGAAATCAATAAAAATAGGTGTTTTCTTCTTTAAAAAAAGAATCACTGTGGGTCATGAAAGGCAGCTGGTCAGAATGGAAGAAAAGGAGGAAAGTGCCAAAGACCCAAGTTGATTGCCAAGACCCAGGTGGGCACTTTCTAAAGAGGAGTGCTATCGTCATGAGTTCATCTTGAGTGGAGTCTGAAGTTTCCAGACCTCAGGGCTTCCAGTAGGATCACCTCCCCCCAAATCTCCCTCGTCTGATTCCAGGGTCCCGGACGCTCCTCCTGGCAATTCCAGTTCCCTGGCACTTGCCACAGGGGAGTCTCTGACCTGGCAGCCAACACAAGTGCTCGCTCTGTCCACTAGTTTCTGTTGATTAGTGGGACCTCCTAAGGTGGGGAAGTTTTTGTGCTCAATTTTCCTGTGGGTTTCTTTTAAAAAAATACATATTTTATTGATTTTTTACAGAGAGGAAGGGAGAGGGATAGAGAGTCAGAAACATCGATGAGAGAGAAACATCGATCAGCTGCCTCTTGCACACCCCCTCTGGGGATGTGTCCGCAGCCAAGGTACATGCCCCTGACCAGAATCGAACCTGGGACCTTTCAGTCCACAGGCTGAGCTCTATCCACTGAGCCACACCGGTTTCGGCTCCTGTGGGTTTCTATGCAAGTCCATTTCTGAGGGTCTGATGGGCCTAAGGATGCTGGTACGTGAGTTTCCAGAGATGCAAGGCTGAGAGAGAGCCCAGCCCTGACCTGTGCCAAGTTTCCAAGTAAATGGCACCTTGGAGTCCCCTCCTGCCAGCCGGCCTCCCTGGAGGCACCCAGGCCTGGCACACGTCCACAGTCCGGCTTCTCCACTCGGCACGGCGGGCAGGTGACTCTTGGGGGGGCTGCCCTATGCCCTCGAGGATGGTTAGCGGCATCCCTTGCCTCTACACAGGGAACCCATCTCCTCCCCGTCCCCAAGGTTGTGACATTGTCCAAGGTCCCCTGAATGGCAAAATCATCCCCCGCTTCAAACCCCTGCTCTAGAGTAAGAAGACCACAGACACGCGTTTGGAAGCCCTGAAGCCACAGATTGTCCTAATACTTTGGCTGCTGACAGGTGCCCTCCCCTCACCCCCCGACATGCTTGTCCTGTCAGGGTTCAGATGTGGCATGTCTGGTGTCAGACAAGCAAAAGTTGGCAAACAAAGGAAGACCAAAGCAAGGTTACCCTTTTGCTGGAGCTTAAAACATGCTCCAGGCGACCTGAGTCTAAAGGTCAGTGGTTTTCTGAGTCCGTCCTGTGTTTGCTGACAGTGTCTCTGCCAGGAAGACACACTGGCACTAAGTTTCGCGGGCGTGGCCTGCCCCGCTGCCTGCACAGGGCCGGCTCTGGCCGAGCCCTGCTCCTCACAGCGCTGAGCGTGGGGACACTTGCTGAGGCCCCGGGGAAAAGGCAAACACGTGTCTGTGTTGTAGTCTTGCCACTATTCGTCCATCACAGACCAATTCCCAATGAATCGGAAAGGAAGGAGTAGCCATAAGGGGACATTCAACCCTACCTGTGTCTTGCTTAACTGATGAGAATTGTGGAAATTAGGGTCCAGGGTTTTGCTTAAATAAAAGGAAACTATCACATGAGACCACCATAATTGGAGTTAGTGTGCCAGGAAAAAATGTACTCACATTTATTGGTTTATTTTGTTAATCCTACCTGAGGATAATTTTGCCATTGCTTTCAGAGAGCTTGGAAGGGATGGAGGGGAAGAGAGTGAGAGAAAGGAAGAGGGAGAGGGGAAGGAAGAGGAGGAGGGAGAGGGAGAGGGGGGGAGGGGGAGGGGGAGGGAGAGGGAGAGGAAGAGGGAGAAAGAGGGGGAGGGAGAGAGAGAGGGAGAAGGAGAGGGAGAGGGAGAGGGAAAGGGAAAGGGAGAGGAAGAGGGAGGGGGAGAGGGAGGGGGAGGGGAAGGGGGAGGGGGAGGGAGAGGGAGAGGGAGAAACATCAGCTGGCTGTCTCCCACACATACTCGGACTGGGGTCAGGGAGTGAACCTCCAACTGAGGTACATGCCCTTGATCGGGAATTGAACTCGAGACGCTTCAGTCCAAGGGCCAATACTCTAACCACTGAGCCACTGGCCAGGGCAAACTGTACTTATATTTAAGTCCTACAACGCAAGCCAGTCAGAATAATACGCCACCTTCAGGGTGATTCAGACAGATTACTAAGAATATCCCTCCGCTGCTTACTATTTCCAAGTGATCAAATTTTAAGGAGTACATTAAAATATGAGAAATCCTTGAATTTATAATAACTTTTTAAAATTGTGAACTGTCATAAGAAGAAAATAAAGACTTCTCAGGTCTAATACATTCAAGGATTAAAAATGAATTTCTAAAAGTCCCGGTCTTCAGAGAGGAAACGCAGAGAATTTTCCAAAGTCAGGCCTCCAAGTCACATGTAAAAGGTTAATAGACCCTATTTTCCGGCGGATAAATACAGAGTCGCCCTATAAGACTTACCCCTCTTCCAACGCACACCAAATAAAAATTAAAAAAACATCAGATTTGATTTCAATATGGTAATTTTGAAAAGATTTTCCTGGGTTACAAAGCCGTCTTATACGCTGGAAAATACGGTATATTCTACTGCTCTCGGCCATCCAGAAGGAGTGAATTCCAAAACTCCCTCAGGTGGGAGGCCTGGGCACCCATTGCCACAGTCCTGTCCTCTCCTGTCTGTGTTCCTAGACAGCCTCAGGGGTGGGGAGGAGGCAGAGGGAGCCAGCCGGCAGGCAGCTGCTGAGTCACAGATCGGCTCCAGAGACAAGCTACAGAAGGAAAGTCCTGCGGAAGGGCATGCACCTCCCAGGAGGAAGCAAACCACAGGGCCTCTGAGCCAGCATGGCCATCCCCACGTGTCCGCGGGCTCAGGGCCACTTTTTTTCCCTTTAAAGTATTACAAATAGTAATACCTATGTACATGTTTCCTTTTTTCCCTCCCATTGACCTCCCCCCATCCTCTCCTCCCCCCCAGCACATGCCCTCACCTGCCCCCCTCCGCCCCAGTGTCTTGTATCCACTGGTGATGCTTATACGCATGCACACAAGTCCTTCAGCTGATCTCTTACAGCCCCCGCCCCCCGCCCCCCAGCCTTCCCCCTGTAGTCTGACAGTCTGTTCAATGCTTCTTTGCCTCTATATCTATTTTTCCCCTGTTTCTTTTCTTTAAAAAGATCTTGCATCTGCATCCTGGAAATAAATATACAAGGACAAAATAATGTTTGGGTCTCAGTTTCAACAGTTCTGAGTCCCAGTTTCAGTGTCAAATAGTTCCTTATGTGTCCCTGTCAGCCATGGTGTCTGGCTGGTGGACACACGGTGGCCATGCAGGTTCCCTCAGGGCCACTCTTAATGGCCCAGGTGACCATGGCCATCCAACTGGCCCAGGAAGGAATGCCCAGCCCTGGCTCCCTCCACTTCGGGGGAGTCCTCAGGCACAGGGGAGCCCCCAGGAACAGGGCCGGCCAGAGTCAGGGGCTCTGGGCCTCAGCCTGGAAACTGTCAGCAAATCAATCCCCCTGAGGAATTCGGACCCTGGGCTCAGTCTCATCTGTCCTCAATGGCTGATGCGTCCCACGTCTGCACAGCGGTGATAAAGGAGCTGACATCCAGCTGCTTGCAAGGGTGCAGGGGAAAACACATCGTGCCGGGATGACGGGGGTGGGAGCGGGTTAAGGAAAACCTTCCAGAGAACACGGGGTAGCAGTGTGTGCCACCAAGCCCCCCGGTTCACACTGGGACCGCACCCCGAGGAAATAAATCAGGCCGCCCGCAAGGATGCGCGCCCAGGGTGTTTACTGCGCCCTTCATTACTCACGAGGGCAAAAAAGCCAGAGGCTGCCCAAGTGCCCATCAGGTCGGGAATGGTTACACGGACCAGGGGGTGGCCACGCAGTGGGAGACCGGGGCCCTGAGAAACACCGAAAAACAGCACGGGAGCTCCTGTCTACGCAGCCGGCCCTGTCCGGGTCTGCGCGTCGGAGGCCACCTAATCCTCACGATCGTCAGACAAGTAGCGTTTTATTGCATCCCTTTTACAGATGGGGAGACCGGTACACAGAGATGTTAACGATCTCTCCGGGGTCAACAGCTTTGGTGACAGCTTCGTGGTTTGAATTCAAAGAACAATGCTCTAAAGCCATTCATTCTCTCCACCGCTGTGCTCACCGAAGGCAGCGACAGTCCCAACAGTCTAGGTGAACAAAGACAGGGATGAATACAACGGATGGCAGCATGCGATCCTTAGAATAAAACAGGACTGATTTTTACAACATGAAAAATCATCTCTGAGACTATACACCGAAATGGTCAACGCATTCCGCCTGGTGATGGCATTGGGGCCGGCGGGTGCTTTCTCGGTGCCTCCCAGCATTCTGTGAGCATTTTCACAGGCTTTGCAAACCACTTAAGAAAACAGTTACTGTCCGGCCATCGTGGCTCAGGGGTTGAGCATCGACCAACGAACCAGGAGGACCCCATTCCCGGCCAGCGCACCTGCCCAGGTTGTGGGCGCATCCCCCAGGAGGGGGCGTGCAGGAGGAGGCCGATCAAGGATTCTCTCTCTCATCATGGATGTTTCTGTCTCCCTTTCCCTCTCCCTTCCTCTCCGGAATCAATAAAAATATATTCTTTTTGAAAAGAGAGAAAACAGTTATTTCTACTTGGGAAAAGAAAAGGTGCTGGGCCTCCTCGGTCAGGATTTGGCGAGGGGGCGAGGCCTCCACATGGAGGGAATGTACATTTGTGGGTGACTTTTCAGCCCATGGGCTCCTATGTCGTTCGCAGGGATCGCAGGCGTCGCTGTTCCCTCACACCTGCTTTGCGGCGGCCACCGATCTGAGGCCGCGGAGAACAGGGGACAATGTGGGCAAGAGTCTGCAGGAACTTGGAAGAGCTGGGAGGAAGGTAAGCAGGCGAATAAATGATAGCCCTCACTGCAAGGCTGAGTGCCCGGGTCCCATGAGGAAAGGTGCCCAGAGGTGCTGCAGAAGGCCAGAGCAGGCAAAGGGTCCATCCCTCCAGGACAGGGACGTCGGGACAACCACAAGAGCAGGTGACACTGGAGCTGAGCCCTGTGGGTCTGGTCAGATACGAACAAGTAAAGGAGACAGGTAGGAGTCAGGGGCCCTTCTCCAAGGAGCGGAAGGATCATGTGCAGGTGGAGGGTGGGAGGGTCAATGGCAGGATGCATAGGGGGAACCTGGAATATTTTCAACAACGAAGATTTCTTTCATGGGTCATGTGCGGAGACACGGGGACTAGAAAGCTTGGGATGGCTAGCGTGGAGCCCTATGACCTAGAGATATGTATACAGATCATTTCATCTTATTCTTTTTTAATATATTTTATTGATTTTTTACAGAGAGGAAGGGAGAAGGATAGAAAGTCAGAAACATCAATAAGAGAGAAACATGGATCAGCTGCCTCTTGCACACCCCTTACTGGGGATGTACCCACAACCAAGGTACATGCCCTTAACCGGAATCGAACCTGGGATCTCTCTGCCGGCAGGTCGACGCTCTATCCACTGAGCCACACCGGTTTCGGCAAGATCATTTCATCTTAGAATGTCAAGAACTCTGTCCGTCCCATCCACACCTTGTCAACCAGCAATAACTGAGGTGACAGAGGTCCCAAGGACAGAACAGAGTACGTGTGAATCTGCTGAAACTCCTATCCCCCTTCCTTGCTTTATTTTCTGCCCTTCGTGTTTATCAATTCCTAAAATACACTTAAAGACATATGCTTAATTGCTTTCTGTTCCTACAGTGTGTTTTCCCACTCAGCTATGAGCTCCGTGCAGGGATGTTTGTCCATCTGATGCAATATCATATCTTCAGTGCCTGGCGCCTTGTCTGACACATAGTATGTCCTGAAAATTATTTGGTGACTTCATTCACTCTCTCACTGGTATCCAAAGGAGTTTTCCAGAAGGTATATGATGTGTAAGAATGTAGACTATGAATGGAGCAGCAAATTTAAGAATCCCACTGTCTTATATTAAAACAGACAATAAATACATTTATAAAAATATAAAACAATGCCACTCTTAATTACTTTTGCTTTAAAAAAATATGATTTTTATAAAAATGTGCTAGTTATATTAACATTTAATGACATTACTTATTAAATGAATCAATAATTACTTTAAAGTGTATCTATTTTCTTTTTTAAATCTTTATTGTTGAAAGTATTACATTATGTCCCCTTTTTATTCCCATTACCCTCTTCTCACAATGTATTTATTTTATAATTTCTACTGTAAATATTGACAGATAGAAACCACATTAACAAAAGCTTTCAGGACCTTCTCAATAATTTTTAAGCATATAAAGCTCCTGAGACCAAAACCTTTGAGACTGTTATTTCATACCATTGGAATATAATTTTTTTTCAATTTTTTAAATTGTGGTGAAAAACACATGACATAAAATTGACCATCTTCACCATGTTTTAAATATTTTTACTGATTTCTGAGAGGCAGGGAGAAGAGAGAAACATCAATGATGAGAGATCATCGATCGGCTGCCTCCTACATGCCCCACACTGGGGATCGAGCTAGCAACTCAGCCATGTGCCCTGACCGGGAATCGAACTGGGACCTCCTAATTCATAGATGAACACTCAGCCACCGAGCCACATTAACGGGGCCATCTTGTTACAATCTTGAGAGTCCGGTCAGTGGTATTAAATGCATCTATAATTCGGTGCAACCATCACTGCCATCCATCTCCAGACCGCTTTTCATTCTGTAAAACTGAAGCTCAACACTCCGTATGGTTCTTCTGTGTGGTTTGTCTACTTCTGTCCCATCCACTCAGCAGCCCACACTAACCAGCTCTCTGCCTGCTCCAGAGCGTGCACCTGTGCGGATGGGCATGTGGTGCGGGACCCTGGTCCCGGGAGCCAGAACTCCATGGCCCACACAATCCCGGAGCCCCACTTATTCAAACCACCTCACCCCCCACTCCCTAGGACTTAACTGCACTTGTGGGGTAGTCAGAACCTGAACCCCCATACCTACCCATGCTTAAATGGCATTATTTCCAAGCTGCCCAGACTCACCCACAAACGAAGGGTTGTAAAACAGGGTTCGCTAGTGTGCTCCTAACGGTTGATGTGGGTGATGGAATTGACTGGTAAAAAGAAACTTGAAGCAAACCCATTAAGAGTTTAGGGCCACATTACGTAGCTGTGGCCCCTGTACTCCACTTCAAAGCCCCTCATGGGAGAGAGTAGATGTGCAGCTTCCGCGTGTTAAGTCTGGAGCAGCTGAGAGACAAAAGTTCAGTCCTTAGCACCAGAGAGTGCTAATTAGATCAAGAAGTTTGGGAGAACTGCTTAAAAGGTAAAGTTTTCAAAGCATCTTAGATACTTTCATGAGATCTTTTTTTTTTTTTTTTTGCATATTCAAAGAGCCTACAGTATAGGATTTGTGATTTTAAGGAAATGATGATGAGAAGGTATGGAGATAGTAATACCTTTTTTCACTTTAGCTAAGACAGATGATAGATGATAGAAAGATGATAGATAGATAGATAGATAGATAGATAGATAGATAGATAGCTGATACAGCTAGGACACTGCCACATAATGACATTTTAATGTATTTATACTTTTAGCCAAGAAGAGCCAAGCTTCCCCCAGAAGGCTCGACTGTGGAACAGCTTGTGGCTAAGTCTTGGCCAGGCAACCCCTTAGCACCAAGGGGAGGAAGGCAGGTGGCAGTCTTACGACAGTGGCTTCATGAGGGTACAACAGTTAGAAAGCTGGGATCTAAAAAAAATTTTTGAAAATTAAACATACACACACACACACTACACACACACACACATACATACACATACACACACACATACACACACATACACACACTACACACATACACACACATACATACACATACACACATACACACATACACACACACACACACACATACACACATACACACTACACACACACACACCAGACAAACGCTACCCAGAAGGTATGATTTATTGACCTCAAAGACAAAAATGCTGACATAACTGCCAGAACCCAGTGTCTCCTCTCCATCCATACCTATAAACCACAGTCTCTAACCACGGAGTTCTCCCATCTCTTTGATCAATGAAACTCTTTACCTTAAGTGAACCATAGGAAATGCTTTCAGGTCCCTCTATGCCTGCCAATCAGGGTGTAAGAAAGCCAACCTAGTCTGTGAAAGAAAGAGTAAAACGTGTAAGCATGACTGTAACCAGTTTGGCTCAGTGGATAGAGCGTCGGCCTGCAAACTGAAAGGTCCCATGGACCTTGGTTGCGAGCACATCCCCAGTGGGGGGTGTGTAGGAGGCAGCTGACCTATGTTTCTCTCTCATCGATGTTTCTAACTCTCTATCCCTCTCCCTTCCTCTCTGTAAAAAAAAAAAATCAATAAAATGTGCATTTTTTAAAAATGTAAGCATGTTCAAGTCTAAATTTTTAGTCTTCTGGCATTCCCTTCCCTCAACACACACATCATTTGCCAGGATACAAGTCAGCATTCCTGGAAGAAGTCTTCAAAGAGAACAGCAATTGTCATGACTGATTTTTGGAGTAACTTTCCATTTTGTGGTCCTGCGTTAATTCTCGTTCCCTACAGGCAGAGATTGGTCACTGGGTATCCTGTGGCTTCTTCAAAGCCGCATCAGACTTTCTGCTATGTTCACTATTGATCTTCAGGCCAGCAAGTTCTTCCAAATATCAGTTCCCAGAGGACATAACAAATGTACTTCTTTGGTATCTTTTTATAAGATGTCCATGGGCACAATGGAAGTGTCTCATGTAATGAGGAAGACCAGGTAAGGAAGTGTTCCCCTGAGACACGGAAGTTGGCTTCTAGCCCAGCCCAAGGCTGTCCACGGGGCCTCACCCCATATGTCTCAGTAAGGCTTAGCATCTCCTCACCACCAGCCTTTTCACTGGCATCTACTTAAGTCAGTTTGAAAGCAGCTGATTGGTGATCATCAAAGAGCAAATGATTAGAATCTCACCACAAATGTTCCCACACATCCATTCCAAGTTCTCCTAATTCCGTTTATGAAAAGGATCCAAATTGCCACAAATAAATGACTCTATTGAAGAATATTTGTAGAAAGGTAACTTTTTTTAATCATAAGATCACCAGGCTGAATGGTTGTGGGGTGGGGTGGGGGGGAGGAAAAGGGAAGGACAAATGATAAGCTCATATTTACCCAGCAATTGGAGACCAAGCCAGAGCTAGGCTTCAAATTTCTAATCTCCTAGCAGTGCTAGCACCATTTAACTCACACAGAGATGTGTATCTGTTGATTTATTAAGGAGCTGGACTCAACTCCCTAACCTCAGCCGAGGTCGCCTTCCACATAAACGCAGGCATATACACAAACTCTATCTCTCTGTTACCTTTCATAACCAGCCTCCCATTCTTTTTCACTCAGTCCACCTGGCTTTAAGTCCCATCTCTCCATCACACCTCTTAATAAGAGACCCAACTGCCATTCTTGAATCTCTCTAATCTATTCCTCACAGCTTTCACTGATGATCTAAAAACACAAATTGGCTCCTGAACCTCCATTAATTCTCTACGAGAGCCTTTAGAATAAACTCTTAAGATTCTGAACTTGGACTAAAGAGTCCAGGAGGATCTGGCCCATCCTCCTCTCTGACCTCCTCCCAGCCCCCTGCCGCCTGGTTCTCTTGGAGTTCCCCCAACAAATGCTTAGTGCTCATCGTGCCTTAGAATCCTCGAGCTCTTGCTCAGCCTGGAATTCTCCTCTCCTTACCAGAGAGGTATTCCCAGCTTCCCATCTAAACTAGCCCTCCCTACCCTTGTTATCCTCCCCCAGGAAGCTCTTTAGAAAGCTTGCACTATTAAAATGTTTGCACTGATTTGTTTACTGTCTCACTCCTTACCCATCTCACAACCATGTCTGTTTCCTTTAACACTGCATACTCAGCCCCTTGCATAGTACATAACACTGGATAAGTACTCAAATACGTGTTGAATGAATGAATGTACATATTTGCATATGTGTCTATACACTCATTGGCCAGATTATTATGATCTCTGAATGCATAATAATCACTGGCCACACAGTGTATATCCTACATAATAAAAGGCTAATGTACAAATTGTCCCCTCAATCAGGAGTTTGACCAGCAGACAGGCCGACCAACTGCCCATGTCCCCTCCCCTTGGCCAGGCTGGCCGGACCCCATCCATGCACGAATTCATGCACTGGGCCTCTAACACACACACACACACACACACACACACACACACACACACACTGAGTGGCCAGATTATTATGTGTTCAGAGAACATAATAAGCTGGCCACTCACTGTATATAGCTACACAAGTCAATCATGAAGTCAAAGTTGGTATTTGCTGGGTGCTCAGTTGAGGATGAGCTGTAGGAGGCTTCATTCATTGGGGATTTCAGCTAGCACACTAAAGCCACTGCTGTCAACATTAACTGCTTCCCTATAACATGATTGGCTAGAAGCAGATCTTGGGCTTTTTATCACTCAACATGTGTGCAATTTGAGACAGTTTCACATAGTATCTAGTCCAAGCAAACCATGGTGCAAGGCTCTGCAGGACTCTGAAGAGAGAGAATCCTTCCCACAAAGAAAAATACTACAACCTAGTCTAGGAACTATAGCTCAACAAGAAGAGTTATTTATAAGGAAGGGATCGGTGTGGGTGTGTTGCAAAGTTGCAAAAGGTGACCTGGAGAAAGGATAAAGGAGGAAAATTCTAAATCAGCTCTAGTGCTTGCTTCTACAGCACATATATGAAAATTGGAACTATACAGAGATTAGCATGGCCCCTGTGCAAGGATGACATGCATATTCATGAAGCGTTCCTTATTTTTTTTAAAAAATCAGCTTCTATATTTTATTGCACATTCAGAGGCCAAAAAAGGTCAATTGGTAACCATATGCCACCTCTACCTGTTCCCATCCTATGAAGCACAGGGCACAGTGTTAAGGCTGTAAGCATTGTGCAAGGAAGAAGGACTCTCACATTGGTTCTGCAGCCAGGGGGCCAGGAGTTAGAATCCCGGCTTCTCGTTGTCCTGGGTGTGTGGCTTTGCACAACTACTCAGGGTCTCTTTTTGCTCATCTAAAACGGAGTCATAGTAGCTGAAACCGGTGTGGCTCAGTGGATAGAGTGTCGGCCTGCGGACTGAAGGGACCCAGGTTCGATTCCGGTCAAGGGCAGGTACCTTGGTTGTGGGCACATCCCCAGTAGGGGGTGTGCAAGAGGCAGCGGATTGATGTTTCTGACTTTCTATCCCTCTCCCTGCCTCTCTGTAAAAAATCAATAAAATATATTTTTTTAATAAATAACACGTTGTCATCCTGATGAAATGAATTAATACACGGACAGCTTTTAGTATAGTGCCTAGAACAGGCCAACCATAAATAGGACACACTTCCTCATGGGGTTGTTCTGAGGATTACATGAGATAATACCGGGAGAAGTGCTGAGCAGAGAGGCTGCCATATATTCCGCAGGCAGGAAACGTTACCCACAAGAATAAGGGGGGTGAAGACCTTGTGGCTCCTGCTCTCTCAAAGCCGACACACATTCCAACCCTAAAAGCAGCCCCAGTGCATGTCGAGGGCTTGGACAGAACAGCGGGAAGCAGTCTGAGGAGGATGACAGGGAGGGAGAAAATCCTTCCTTCCCCTCCTTCCTTAAAATAGTAATAATAATGATGATGATGGAGGAGGAGGAGGAGGAGGAGGAGGAGGAGGAGGAGGAGGAAGAGGAGGGGGAGGAGGAGGAGGAGGGAGAGAAATACTGAGCTGGTGCTTTGCTGGCACACCCAAGCTTCAGAGCATTGGGTTTTTAATATTTTAGTATTTCTGAACAGAACGAAGATTGCTTCCAACGTCCCAGTTTGCTCCCATACACTTGACTAGCAAAAGTTTAGCTTTGCCGCACTCGCGAATGGGTTTATTCAGGCCGATTTCCCAGGAACTCACGGCTCACACACAGGACTGGATTAAAAGCAGATCCTACCACCGCCTCCTTAATACTCCAGGCACGCTTTGGACTCGAGAGTCCCTAACCACGGTGCTATTCCTCTGTACCCCCTACCCCAATATTGATCATGTCTAGTTCTAAAAAGATTACTATCAGAACGGGGGGAGGAAGAAGTCTGGTGAGAATTAGAATAAGCAAGCAAAGAAACAAACGAACAGGACTAGACGGGGAGCAGGAGCTCCCTCTCACAAGGGCGCACCCCCGGAGCGCAGCCCAGAGGCTGGCCCGGGAGGTGGGGCAGCGACCATCTCGGGTGGAAACTGCTGTTTGGGCTCTGCGCTTATTTGTTTGCTAAAACGATAGAAAGTTATTTTGATGTTCTGAACTTCTGTGTGACTGAATGCTCCAGGGATGACGGTTTGAGTAGCCCATTGGTGGTGACCTCACTGGTCATCGAAGCCCATTCCTCTGGGAACCAGGACAGGACAATTCTCCTAAACTGTCTCAGTAGCTCCAGATCACTGAGTTTTGGTGGACTCGGTGGTCCCAGAATCAGAACAGACCCTAAATTGCCTCAGTAGCTACAGATGGTGCATTCCTGTTGACCCAGGGGGTCCCAAAATCTGGACAGCACCATTATTCTAAATGGCCCCTGTGGTCCCAGATAACGTGTTTCTGCGGATTCAGTGATTCTTAGGTGCTTTAGGTAACTAACTTGCTCAATTATTGCTTCTGTAAAAAAAAAAAAAAAAATAGATTTTCACGAAACAGGTTCCTCATTCCAGATCATTCCAGACCCAAAGATGTCATCCATACCTTTGGGATATTCTGCCAACAGAAGCCACATGTGGCGAGCTGTCCTGGGCTGGGAGATTTGGGATGCGGATCAGCTCCCTCGTATGCCGCCGGCCTTTAATAAATGACTCCGTGATTAGACTTTTTGAGGCGTTCTTTGTAAGATGGGGGAACACTACTACACCAGGGTGTGCCCCATGTAACGGCCCCCCAAATGGCTGAATGAATTCGCGTCCTCAAGAAGTTTCCAACCCAGGTACAGAACAAGACCTACACAATCCTCCAAGTTCAACCAAGTCAATGCCACCCTTTCAGCCTGGAATAAACAGGGAGCAGACGCACTGGGGTCTCTGCCTTTAGCAGGGAGACAGGTGCTTAGGAAAATGCTTGCTTCCCCGTTTTACCTGCGCAGGTAATTTGCAAGTAGCATGAAAAGGGGGGGGGGGGGAGCCACTGGGGTAGCTGATACAGGTCTAAGCCAGTGGTTATGCAAACCACGTAAGCAAATGTGTGCCAGGGGCTGAGGTTTTGCTCTGGCCTTCCTCTTGCGCCCCAACTTGGAAGGCAGGATGAAATGAAAACACCAAGAGTCAGAAGCCCAGAGTCTCTATGAGGACAAGCTCTCCCCTTACCGCCCACCCCCTGCGCCCACTCCTCAGCAGCAACAAACCAGAGCCCCTGCACCCAGCCCAGTCATCCTGGCGGTGCTGTGCAGGGTGGAGGGAGGAGGCGAGAGGGGGTGTCCTTGAGGTCCTCCAGCCCTGCCCCTCCAGGGACTGCCTGGGTTACAACACCGGCCCAGTGTCCCCAGCCGGGGGGAGGGAGAAACCAAGGGTGCAAAAGGTGCTCCTTTCCCATCAGAGACCAGAAGAGAGAATGTGGGGGTGCGGGGGTGCGGGGGGGGGGGGTGTACAGGGAAGAGCCCTGCAATGCGATCGGCGCCAGCCGGGCTCACCAGGTCTGGCTCACCCTCCCGCCCGTTCACCTCCAGAGGCCGGGCAGCCACTAGAGTGGCACGGGGACAAGGAGTGCGCGGCCCACCCCGAGCACCCACTCCGGGCACAGCCCCTCGTCCGAACGCCAAGTCTGGGGGCGACTCTACGCGGGTCCAGCGAACCCCAAGCCGCTCCCTCCCTGAGCGACCGGAGCCCCGGGTGCGCAGCGCTGCACCAACACACGCCCCCCACACACACCGACCCCCCCCCAGACTGTGGCTGCGGCGGGGCGCCCTGCACCCCCGCGGGGCGCAGAGGGGGGCAGGAAAGACGGGGAGAAGACGGAGCGGCGCCCGAGAAGCACTTTGGGCGCCGGGAGAGCCCCTCCTCTCGGAGCGGAGGCTCCCAAGCGCCTCGGGGCCTCGGGGCTGCCTCTCCCGGCTCAGCGGTTCTCCGCCTCCCGCACCCGCCACCCCGCCCGGGCGCCGATCCGAGACCCTCCCCGCGGCTCTCGGGGGGGACCCAGGCCCCGCCTCGGCGGCCGGCAGCTCGCGCAACAGGCGGGTCCCGGGGCTCGGGCACCGCAAGCTCTGGGGACAGAGGGGGCGCGCCCGGCAGCAGGCAGGTCCCCGGAGGACGCAGACCTCCCGGGCCACCGGGGGAGGGGGTGCGGGGGGGGGAGGGCAAAGGTGCGAAAGTTGCGGGGTCGTGGAGACAAGTGTCCGGAGCGCTCGGGGAGGGAGGGAGGGGGGCGTAGGTACCTCCAGGAGCCGGAGCCTCCGACCGCAGAGCCGCCCGCCCGCCCGAGCTGCGGGGATCAGGCCTCGCCGCGCGGCCCCACGGCCGCTGCCGCAGCGGGAGGAGAGCCGGGGGCCCGCCACGGTCCGTCTGTCCTTCCCGGCCCGCAGCACCGGCGCCCAGGCCACGCGGGGCGGGGCGGGGCGGGGCGGGGCGGGTGGCCACGCCCCCGGGCTCAGCCCCGCCCACCCCGGCCCGGGCCGGCGGCGGGATCCAGGGCTGCGGGGTCTGGCGGTGCCACCGGGTGGCCGGACCGAGAGCGGCGGCTGCGAACGGAGCGCGTCCCTGCCCGGACCCCAATGCACCGTCACCCCGGGGCGACGCGCCTGTCCTGGGAGAAGCCGGCGCGTGTACCCCGATCTGCGCGGCGTCCAGGTCGGGGCGCATCCGACCCCGCGGGAGACACAGATCGGCCGCCACTTCCGTGGCCCGGCGGCTCCGGCAGCCGCGCCCCCCAGTCCCCGCGTCCCCAAGTCGCCCGCCCAGGCAGCTGTGCAGCTTTGCGGGGTTCCCGTGGGAAGTCACGAGGCCCCAACTTGTTTCCAAACAAAGTGCGAGGGCGGATGGAGCCCCGCGTCCTGGTCGCCTCCCCCCAGCCCGCTGCCCGCTGCCCGCTGCCCGCTGCCCGCTGCCCGCAGCCCGCAGCCCGCAGCCCGCAGCCCGCTGCCCGCAGCCCAGAGCGGACCAGGCTGCTCTCCGCGCTCCGCTCCTCCACTTACCGGCCGGGAGAGGGGCTGGAGCTGCGCCCCGAGTGGAAGGGGATCGCGCTGGGTCTGCTCCCCACAACCGGGAGGGGGGCCGTCGGAGCGCAGCGGACGCCCCAGGGAGGCCGAGGTGGAGCGCGGACCGGCCCTCGGCCCGGGCGGCGTGTGGCCCCGCCGCAGTGAGCAGCCAGGCTCTGGAGCCGCCCGCCCGTCCTCGGAGGAGAAATGGGCCGCTAGGGAACCACCCCCGCGCTCCCCCGCCCGCCCCCAAACTGCCAAGCTGCGGGTTTTCAAGTTGTGCAGACTTGCAATAACTCCTCGGAGCCAGCTGCTCCGAGCTGCAGGCGCCCCGCATCATGAAATGGGCCAGCTGCCCCGAGCCAGCTCCGAGACTGACCGCTAGCCTGGGGCCGGCACCCGGCCAGCCCACAGGCCGGTCATTGGGTTCAGGCCCCCGGGTTGGGGGCGGGGGCTGGGGGGGCAAAAGGATGGATGAAGCAGAGGAAAGTCACTTTCCCTGACTTCCTGGGAGCACCGGGTGGGGTCTGTGTTGTCTCCCTGTTTTTGTTTGTTCAGAAGTGGGAGTCAGAGAACAGAGTGATGTTTACAGAATCTGGGAGGTTTCTAGAAGGAGGTAAAGGCTGCTTCTTCCGCAGAGGTTTGGCCAGGGGAGAGAGGTGGGTGGCCAGCAGGGATGGGCCAGGAGAAGTGAGGATGGATGGGCCAGGAGAAGGAGGGATGGATGGGCCAGGAGAAGTGAGGATGGATGGACCAGGAGAAGCAGGGATGGATGGGCCAGGAGAAGTGAGGATGGATGGGCCAGGAGAAGGAGGGATGGACCGGGAGAAGGAGGGATGGATGGGCCAGGAGAAGTGAGGATGGATGGACCAGGAGAAGGAGGGAGGGATGGACCAGGAGAAGGAGGGATGGATGGGCCAGGAGAAGGAGGGATGGATGGGCCAGGAGAAGGAGGGATGGATGGACCAGGAGAAGGAGGGATGGGTGGGCCAGGAGAAGGAGGGATGGATGGGCCAGGAGAAGCAGGGATGGATGGGCCAGGAGAAGGAGGGATGGATGGGCCAGGAGAAGGAGGGATGGATGGACCAGGAGAAGGAGGGATGGATGGACCAGGAGAAGGAGGGATGGATGGACCAGGAGAAGCAGGGATGGATGGGCCAGGAGAAGCAGGGACGGGCCAGGAGAAGCAGGGATGGATGGGCCAGGAGAAGCAGGGATGGGCCAGGAGAAGCGAAAGCACCAGAGGTGGTCCCTCAGACTTCAGCGTTGTCATTGCCTCCTGGACGACAAGGCCCTCATGCAGGTGGCTAAGGAGCAGGTGATGGGGTTCGGGAACCCCTTTCACATACCGCATGGTCCAGGGTTCAGGATCTGGAGAAGGCCGCACCCAAATGAAAGAGACTAGAAAAGCATTAATTTGGGAATATTGGGGGCCAGGCAGGAGCCCACCTCTAGGGAGAGGACTACCACTACCTCTGGCCTTGCCATCCCCTTTTTTAAGACTATGGGATACACCCATATCCTTTAGACAGGCAATTCCAATAATAGTCAATCAGCAAGAATTGACATAAGACTAACAGGTGGAGGCTGCTTCAATGACCAATGTCTCAACCAATGAGTGATTAGCTCTGACCTTTCAGAGCGATTCAGGTTAACCAGCCTTCTGGAGTTTCCTATTCACCTCTATTAGTGAGGCAATGATTGGTTTCCAGCATGGAGGGGGGGGGGGGGGGCCAAGGGCTTCTGTCCCTACTCCCAGGGTTCAGTGACTCCCCCAAACAGGAGCCTCTCTCTTGTGGAAGAGGATCTCAAGCACTTGTCTACCCTGCTGTTTGCAAGCAGCTGAAGAAGGCAGTTTTCATCCCCAATTCATCATTTTTCGCACAAGCTTATTTCTAAAAATATGTTTGTTTTATCAGCACCTGAGACAAATGCCCTCCCATCCCTCCCAGAAGTTAGCTATTTAATCATTTACCATCGCCGAGGTCCAGCATTGTTTCCCTGGCGATGATATATGTTCGGAGCCGCTGAGCTCTGCAGAGAGGTATCTGCAGTGCAGGTGCCCAAGGCTGGCCTGCCTCTGGGGTCTGGGCGGCACACGGGACCACAAAGGGCCCTCGCGGGGCACCCCTGAAAGCTGGGGACAGAAAGGACATGTCTCCACAGTGGGAGTATGGGGGGGGTGCGTGTAGAAAGGGCAGGGATTTGAGAGTCAGGCTGGGGGTCTCCTCCTGCTGGACCCTGCAGGGAGCTCTGTGAAGTTCCTTAACCTTTCCGTCCTGCTTTCTTCATCTGTAAGGAAAGTCCCCCTCTCACAGGATGAGCATGCAAAGCAAAGGCAGGGACAAACAGGAAAGCATTGTATGGACCCTAAAAAGCATATCTGTTCCCCAAAAGTTCACCCCTAAAAACTTACCGAAGTCGATGCCAGCAAAGTGGTGAATGCATTCCTACAGACACACACACACACACACACACACAATGCTCTGTGTCTCCAGTTTTTTCCTCAGACTTCAGTCTCCATTGCCACAAAACCTGCTCCGATCTGTCTCCCTCATTCCTCCCGCATGCCCAGCAGGAGTGGCGGGGAGAGGGGGGGTACAGAAGGCAGCTGATCAATGATTCTCTCTCATCACTGATGTTTCTCTCTCTCCCTCTCCCTTCTTCTCTGGAATCAATATATATATATTTAAGGAGGAAGAGTGGAGTGCACTCAAGAGAGGGACCTGCCATTGCTGCCACTTCCCACCTTGTTCTCTGGAAATGTCTTCTGGCTGCTTCTCGCCGCTGTATCTTTTGTACGATGAATTTCCTCCTCGTCATTACAGAAAGAAGTTGTGATTTTTTTTCTTCAAAATAAATGTTAATAGAAAATTTCTTCCATTCCAGAGATTGAACAGACCACTTGCACCGACAGCCCATTGGAAATCACTCAGTCATATGCTGTCTCCCAGCAGCACAGAGGCTGGGACATGTAGACAGACTCTCTCCTGGGCAGCAATGTCCCTAGTGGGTGGCCAACTGTTCTGGTTTCCTCTGGACTGAGGAGGTTCCTGGGACACTGGACTTCCTGTTTTGAAACTAAGACAATACCAGGAAAATCAGAAAGAGTTGGTTATCCTAAACAATACTGAGGAAGCAGAAAAAAAGATCCTGGGATTGGGCCTAGGGGGTCTGTGTCAGGGGGATACCTTTAATTCTTCTAGATAGATGGAAATAAAGGCTAGACCCCAAGTTTCATCACACAAATGAAGGACTGTTAAAATGGATACAGAACGCCCAAACACATCGGGTCTTTGGTGCCTCTGAGTTTGTCTTTCTGCACCTTCCCTGCAGTCGGAAGGCCTTAGTTTATCCACCTATTACCCACTTGTCCATCCATCCATCCATCCATCCATCCACTCATTGTTTTGAAGGGACAAAGCAGAGCTGACTATCCTCCATCTTGTGGGGCTGGTCAGCCTAATCCCCTCCCCGCTTCTGGGGGTGGCCACAAGGGTGCCAGGAATGTCCTAACTCCCCCAATCACTGCCTGAGCGGACCAGTGCAGCCCCGAGGACATGGCTTAGGTTCTAATAAGGCATAACCACAGGATATTCCCCTATACATCACTGTTGACCAACCGGGGAACAATGGGGGATGGCTCCAAGCTCAGAAAGTACTGGTCACTTCCTGATCCTTGTGCTATAAGACCCCTGCTGAAAAACCCTGACCTAATAAGTCAATCTCTGTAACCCACGTCACTTCCCTAAGACCACCCAAATGACCAACCCTTTATAACCTATTGTTCTTGCTGGGCTCGCTCTCTCACCTCCTCGCTGCTGTGCCAGATAGAGGCTGGGAGCCAAATCCAGATTTGAATAAAGGCTCTTTGCTTTTGCATCGGATAATAAAAGGCTCCCTGGTGGTTAATTATTGGGGATCCTGAACTCTGGGCATAACAGTTTGTCCATTCATCTACCTTTTTATTATTAAATCAGTCACTGAGCATCCATCATGGGCCTATCCCTTAAGATACTGAGATGAACAACACCACGTAGTGCCTGTCCTCACGGAGCTCAAGGTTTAATGCAGAAGACTCAATCCAAGCAGATGACACGTGTACAGGAGCATAACTGTACTGGAGGTTGGTACAAAGTATAATGGGACCCAGTAGAAGGAGCAACTTCGCTCAGAAGATTTAGAGAAATGGATGGTAGTGATTTTGGAGATTAAGTTGACCTGGGCCAGGTAGAAAGAGGGTACAAGCTCCTGTACACCCCCTACTGGAGATCAAGACCGAAACCCAGGCATGTGCCCTTGACGGGAATCGAACCCAGGACCCTTCAGTCCGCAAGCTTACACTCTATCCACTGAACCAAACAGCTAGGGCATAATCACCCTTCTTTAAGAAAGCGTTCATAGGCTTACTTTCAATGGCCTGTTATATTATTTTTATATTGAAAGTACCTTAAATTTTTATGGTCTTCAAATCCAAAGATTTGAATCCTGATCCGCCTCTGCCTCTGATCGGTTCAGTGATATCTCCTCTCTGGCTCTCCGGCTGGGCTTGGACTAGATATCTCCCAAGTCCGGCCAGCTCTACAAACTTTCCAGTTCCTCAGACAGGACACAGTGGGAATGTGGGGAGGATGTTTTAGGCTAGGATGTAAGAGTGGAGAGAGTGTGTGTGTCAGGGTTGGAGTAAGATGTGTAGGAACGGGTAAAGCAGAGACAAAGGTGTGAAGAGCTTGGCTGAGAAGGAAAGACGCCCGGTGTGAGCGCTCTGGAAGCCCGTTCCTTGGCGTGTTTTTGTGACCTGGTTTCTCCGACTGAGCTTTACTCTGCTGAAATGCAAGATGAGGACAGACAAGTAGGATGCGTGCACTTGCCCAAAGCCTCTTGACTGTGGCCCAAGATCCTCATGGCAGAGGGAACTACCTTTGGGGAAATGCTCAAGGGCCCTCAGAGGACACCCCCAAGCACCTCTCCACCAAGAGCATTCTTTTGTGTCTGGGGACGGGCCCTATTCTGCCACCTTTCTTTCTTTAATAACTGAGGAACCGTGTCCTTCTGTCTGAGGAACTGGAAAGTTTGTAGAGCTGGCGGGACTTGGGAGATACCTAGTCCAAGCCCAGCCAGAGAGCCAGAGAGGAGATATCACTGAACCGATCAGAGGCAGAGGTGGATCAGGATTCAAATCTTTGGATTTGAAGACCATAAAAATTTGAGGTACTTTCAATATAAAAATAATATAACAGGCCATTTAAAGTAAGCCTATGAATGCTTTTGTAAAGAAGAGTGATCATGCCCGAGCTGTCTGGCTCAGTGGATAGAACCCTAGCTGTCTGGCTCAGTGGATAGAGCGTCGGCCTACAGACTGAAGGGTCCTGGGTTCCATCACTGTCAAGGGCACATGCCTGGGTTGTGGACTTGATCATCAGTAGGGGGTGTGCAGGAGGTAACTGATCAATGATTCTCTCTCATCATTGGTGTTTCTCTCTCCCTATCCCTTCCTCTCTGAAATGAATTAAAATGTATTTTTAAAGAGAAGAGTGATCATTGTAGCACAACCTGAACTAAATCATTCTAGCCAATTCACCAGATTTAGTCCGGAGCTGCATTCAGCACCAGGACCGCTGGGGCTTTCCACCATGCAGACACTGAAGGGTTAAAACTTAGCAGCTAGAACTGACTGTCTTTCCAACAATATGTATTCCATACTTTGGGTATCACCCCTGGCTATGCACATACTTAATTTGATTTTCCCAGTCCTTTCTCCACAGAGCAACAACAACAAAACAAGCAAACAAAGGAACCCAAGAGTCTGGCCCAGTCTCTTTCTTGTCTTTGAGGAAGTCTCAGAGCTGCAGAAACACTGTTGATGTTCCTATCTCTATCACCAAGGGCATGTCCAACTCATCCTCCACCACAGGCAGGAGCCAGCCATCTGTGACCCCTCTCCTGACAGCAGGGCCGATGCTGCAGGCCGCTGAGCCAGCGGGTCAACAGTCTTGGACACAACACGCTGTCTTTGGCTGTGTGACCTGGACCACTTCATCTCTCTCTCTCTCCCTCTCCTCTCTCTCTCTCTTCCTTCTCCTCTCCCTCTTTCTCTGCCTTGGTCTCCTCAGCAAGATGCTCCACAACAGGGTTGGAGTGGTATTCAGATAAGACAGTGGTCGGCAAACTCATTAGTCAACAGAGCCCAATATCAACAGGACAACGATTGAGATTTCTTTTGAGAGCCAAATTTTTTTAACTTAAACTTCTTCTAACACCACTTCTTCAAAATAGATTCACCCAAGCCATGGTATTTTGTGGAAGAGCCACACTCAAGGGACCAAAGGGCCACATGTGGCTCACGAGCTGCAGTTTGCCAACCACGGAGATAAGATAATGATGACATACAGAGTAACGTAGAGGAAAGCGAAGGCCTTTGTGTTCAACTCAGCATCAAACTGACTGAGTCATGTTGCCCCCTCTCCTCCATCCCGTGTCCCAGTCCCTCCCATATAAAATGGGGATAATTATACTGGATTGGATCCCCCAATTGTTATGAGATTCCATATGTTGTCTTGACATCTTTGAGCCTCCCTGGGCCCCAGGGGCTCAGCCAGGAGTTCCCCTACCTGGCTATTGTGCCTACCAGGTGGACCAGCTCACCTTACCTTGTTCCCAACCCAATGGGTCCCACTTCCCCACCAGACCTGCTCACACAAGCCAATCACATAGCTCTGTGGGACCCAAGACTGACCTCACCTTCCTATCGCTCCAAAGCCCGCCTCCCGCAGCCCCTGCTGGTTCCCTCCGTGCAGCCCCTGTGGCCCTGCCTGACAGGTGGTGTCCTCCTCGCAGGGTTGTGAGCGCAGGACAAGAGGGTTTTCACAGATTACAACCCCAGAACACACGCCACAGCAGAGAAACACATGGGTTCCATCCAGAGCTGCCGGCAGGCTTCACCACTTACCACCTTCTAGCCTTGAGCATGTGACTCAATTTTCACTCATTCATTCATTCATTCATTCATTCAACACACATGGGAAATTTTACGGCGTTCCAAGTGTACTAACCACAGCTACAACTTAACCATTATAAGATGAGGGTAATGATAATAGTAACTTAAGAATTGGTCTTGTCCTAACCAGTTTGGCTCAGTGGATAGAGCGTCGGCCTGTGGACTGAAGGGTCCCAAGTTCGATTCCGGTCAAGGGCATGTACCTTGGTTGTGGGCACATCCCCAGTAAGGGGTGTGCAGGAGGCAGCTGATCAATGTTTCTCTCTCATCGATGTTTTTGACTCTCTATCTCTATTCCTTCCATCTATAAAAGATTAATAAAATATATATTTTTTAAATTAGTCTTGAAACTTTGGTGCTTCAAGCACAAAGTGGGAATAAGTGGGAATTATCTTCCACTTTTCTTTCTGGCCCTTAGTACCCAGTTCCTTTCCTGTACATGAAGAGGAATGTCTCATAAACAAAATAAATCCTGGCTGGATGAGGAGCATCGCTGTAAATCCCACTTTAGAGCACACCCTGGGTTCCCACAGTGGCTGGTTGCACCTCATTCTCATTACACGGAGCACCCCAAGACGGAGTCCCCAGTCCTGACAAAGGGTGGTGGGCAGGCCATAAGCAGGGGGGCTGGCAGCCTGGCTTCCTTCTACATATGCTCTCTGACCATCAAAAGAGCTACATTTCCATTCATTCATTCCCTCCTCGTTCATTCTCATGGTCATCGGAGGGTTTTTGAATATTAGCATTAACACCAGGCTTAGTACAACGAACTGGGTTCGTGAATGTCAATTTTGAGGACTCAGTCTCAGAGGTGCAAATTATTTACTTTCTGTTTCTCTATCCTGGTCTTAGTTCTTGACCCACCTCTGCATGGCAGCAGAGAAAAGTAAGCCTGGCAATTCCAGATGAGTCTGGTGTCAGTTCAGGCTGCTCCCCTGTCCCCTTCCTTCCCTTGCCCTCTGAGGTATCTATGGTCTGGGGAGGGCTGGGTGCCACCACAGCTGGGGGTTAATGGGGTAACAACTCCTCACTGGCCTCCACTGAGATGGGCTGCCCATTGTCCGATACTCTTCCTACACCATCTTATGTAGAAAGAACATAGGCTAACATAATGATGAAGGGTATAGTATAGTAAATACATACCCCTGTCATCTAGTTGTCTAGTATCATTATCAATTAGCATGTATCCTATCTAATAAAAGAGTAATACACAGCCGAGACTGGTTTGGCTCAGTGGATAGAGCGTCGGACTGTGGACTGAAGGGTCCTGGGTTCGATTCCGGTCAAGGGCATGTACCTTGGCTGCGGGCACATCCCCAGTAGGGGGCGTGCAAGAGGCAGCTGGTCAATGTTTCTCTCTCGTCGATGTTTCTGACTTTCTATCCCTCTCCCTTCTGCTCTGTAAAAAATCAATAAAATATATTAACAAAAATAAATAAATAAATAAATAAATAAATAAATAAATAAATAAATAAAAGAGTAATACACAGATTGACCATGACTCCAACACACAAGAGGACTGTCCCCATGTGGTCAAAGATCCTGTCCCTATGTGGACACAAGATAGCCGCCACAAGATGGCCAACAGGGGATGACAGTGGGAGGTTCCAGGTCTGCAAGGGAGGGCAGTTGTGGGCAATCAGGCCAGCAGGAGAGGGCAGTTAGGGGTGACCAGGCTGGCAGAGGAGGGAAATTGGGGGTAAACAGGCTGGCAGAGGAGCAGTTAGACATCAATCAGGCTGGCAGTGTAGTGGTTAGGGATTGATCAGCCAGCAGGCAGAAGTGGTTAGGGACAATCAGGGAGGCAGGCAGGTGAGCAGTTTGGAGCTAGCAGTCCTAGATTGTGAGAAGGATGTCTGACTGCCTGGTAGGATCGGGCCTAAACAAGCAGTCAGACATCCCTCAAGGGGTCCCAGATTGGAGAGGGTGCAGGAAGGGCTGAGGGACACCCCCACACACACCCCCAAGCACGAATTTCATGCACCATGCCTCTAGTTTTACATAATTGCATTTGGTGTCAGAAGGGTTGTGAAAGGAAAAAATGGTTTGTGGAGTGTTGGGGATGGGGGACAGGGGCTGAGTTCCCTAGTCCTGTGGTTTGTTGTGTCAGGGATGTGTGGTTTCCCCATTGGTCAAGCAGACATGATGGAACAGAGCTCAGCATGGGCCATCTGGCAGGAACCCCACATGGAAAGGCTGCCTACCCGGGCAAGGACCCCATAAGCCAGAGGCCCTGACTGGGCAGGCGTGGGAGCTAAGCAGGAGTGGAGCAGTTGGGCCTCCCAGGTGCAGGGACTGAACAGTGGGGACTCACAGGGGGCACCGCCGCCCATAGAATGAGCCAGAGCGGCAGGGGCAGCCAGCGAGAGGACTGGGCCTGTGCCCGCTCGGGCGGAAACTGACCGCCACCCTGCACGCAGAGGTCCCTCACTCCTGCCCACATCAGCTCCTGCACGTCTCCTCCCAACGCCACGTCCAGTGACACCCCATCCCCATCGGTAGTGGGATCAGCCCCAGTGGGACACTGACTCTGCAGAAATCTGCCAATTTGGGCATCTTTTCCAGAGAGCTGGTTGGTGGGCATTTTCCAGCACGGCACTGCCCCCTGTCCACCTCCCTGCCAGCACTGTATGGCCGTGGTCAGCAAACTGCAGCCTGCGAGCTACATGTGGCTCTTTGGCCCCTTGAGTGTGGCTCTTCCACAAAATGCCACGGCCTGGGAGAATCCATGTTGAAGAAGTGGCCTTAAAAGAAGTTTAAGTTTAAAAACAAAAATGACTCTCAAAAGAAATCTCAATCGTTGTCCTGTTGATATTTGGCTCTGGTGACTAATGAGTTTGTCGACCCCTGCTCTATGGGGTCACAGACTAGAGGCGGCAGCAGAAGCAGAGGGAAGGGTTGGGGAGGCCAAGCCCTCGGAGCATGACGATGGCCGAAAGTGGACACGCGCACAGCTTCGAGTCGCAGAGGCGGTTCGTCAGCATCAGAAGCTGGACAGGACTCGTTCTGATAAGAGAAAGGAATCGGGGTCTTTGCGATCGGCCAGGAAGCGAGCGGGACCCGTGGGTAAGGCTAAGGCGATGTGCTCCGGCTGGGCACGGGGACGTAAGGAGAGCACCATGCTGTGCGTGTGGCCAGCGAACAGGGGGGCCTTGGAACGCCGGTGTGTCTGGCCAGCACACCGAGGGCTGTGAGCCAGGGCCGCTCTCGGAGGCACGCACCTTCCGAATCGCTGCCCAGTCCTTGCCTGGGCCCTGGGCTGCTATGTAGCCCTGGGTTAGACACTTCCGTCTTGGGGCTCCTGGGTGAGGAGGTCATTGGAGGAGCTGCTCTGTCCCCCCGACATGGGATGGGGAGATGCGGACATACACACACTCTCACTCCCTCTTTCTCTCTCTCACTGTCTGTCTGTCTGTCTGTCTGTCTCTTGCCCTAAGGCTGACAGCCACTATCCTCCAGGAATCTGACAACCAAGAGAAAGGAGAGAAGCACCGGAGCTGGGGGGCTGGGGGACGGGCAGCAGCGGGCTCCTTGCGCTGGAGCCCCGAGGTTTGGAATGAGAGTCTGCATGCCCTTGGGAGCTGCCCCTGGCTCACAGCCCTCGGTGTGCTGAAACATCCTCGCCTTCCGCTCCCCCACTTGGGTGGCTGTTAAGAGAAACCCACAGGGAGCACTCCAGGCTGTACACATTGACCCACCTAATCCCAAAGGGGGGCAGCGAGGGCAGGTGCTGTAAACCCCAACCACAAGTGACCGATGCTTGACAAATATCAAGAGAATGGCATTCCAAAGCACGTGAGGAGGATGTGAACTCTCCCCTGCCCATCAGTAAAGCTCCGACTGGAGCCCAGCTACACCCTTTCATTTGTGGGTTCTCTGTGTCTTCTTTCCCACCACCGGGAAAACCGAACCCTTGCTGTGTGACCCCGCAGAGCCTAAACATCTCCCGTCTGAACTTCCGGCGTTGACAGAAGTGTTCCGACTCCTGCTCTGAGAGCCTCTCTCTTCCCTGATTGCGGTTTCAATCCCTTTTCTTCTGGAAGGTTCTGAGGGACTACATGTGCAGATCCCACAGAGCCACGAGAGCTGTGCCCGGGTGTTCTGGATAAAAGTGCTTGGGCTCTGGGAGGGGCGCGGAAGAGCAGGAGCAATGAGAGATGCGGACTGGGGCAATGAGAGAGGTGACTGCGCTTGGCCTGGGCCCTCCTCTCCTCCCTCCACAGCCCAGGCCACGGTGGGAAGAGCACTGACCAGCACTCTCATGAGCTAGAGAAAGTGAAGATCAAGAGGCTTGTTGATCAGCCTCAACTGGAAAATCCTATCTAATAAAGAGGGGGATATGCTAATTGACCCTCACACTATCACAAAGATGGTGGCACCCACAGCCAATAGGAGGGAATATGTTAGTTCCTGCCCCGCCCTCAAAGATGATGGCACTTAACAGCCAATAAAGAGGGAATATGCTAATTGACTGTCCTGCCCTCAAAGGTGGAGGCACCCATAGCCAATAAAGAGGGAATATGCTAATTGACTGCCCTGCCCTCAAAGATGGCAGCACCCACAGCCACAAGGTGGTGGCGCCCAGTCCCCTCACCCTCCAGCCACCTAGGGCTGGCCCAAGGCACAGGCAAGCCTCAGATGGCGGCTGCTCAGCCACCCAGAGCCACCCGAGGCTCAGGTAACCAGGGCCGACCAAGACTTGCACTGCTGGCAGTGGCAGCAGCAGAGGTGTGATAGGGGTGTCGCCTTCCCCTGATCGCTGGGTCACCTCCAACCCTGAGGACTCCCGGACTGTGAGTGGGGACAGGCGGGCTGAGGGACCCCCCTCCAGTGCATGAATTTTCATGCACCGGGTCTCTAGTAAACCTGAAAAGGATGCCTTTTCCCATCACGGATCTCAACCAGGTCCTGTCACAAGGCTCTGTTTTGAACTCAGTGACAGCTGGGCAGGTCATTTTGTTTGTGAAAAGTCCAGGAGGGCCCAGCCTGTGTGGATCAGTGGTTGAGCACCAGCCTATGAACCCAGACATCCAGGTTAAATTCCTGTTTGGGGCATGTGCCTGGGCTTGATCCCCAGTGTGGGGCATGCAGGGGGCAGTCAACCAGTGACTCTCTCTCATCATTTATGTTTCTCTCTCCCTTTCTGAAATCAATAAAAACAGAATGGTTTGAGAGAGAGTTTCCTACAGCCAGCTGCAGCCAATCACTCCCCGCCCCACCCTGCCCCCACTTGCTGTCTGGTCTTGTGGTTGAAGGGACCTGAAATCGGGCACTTTGAGGTAGAAAGGAGTGACTTGTTCTTTTCCAACGCCCCCTTTCCCACTCTAGGTTCAAGACTTCCAGGATATTGGGGCATGAAGAAGAAAAAGGACAAAAAACAAGTATTTTGTGGAGAGAGAGAGAGAGAGAGAGAGAGAGAGAGAGAGAGAGAGAGAGAGAGGAGAGATATGGGTCTTTTTCTTCATTTTCACTAATTGGCTACTGCTGGGGTCCCCTGTTATGGCCGGTCCCCACGACTGCCATCATTGCTCTATGTGACAGGTGTCCCACGCAGGGTCCTTTATGGGTGGGGATGAGGCGTGTGCACACTTCTGAGAACTGATGTGGAAGGTTCTAGTGCAGGTGCTGCCTCTTCCTCCCCACCGCCCATTCCCTTTAAAATTGGGGTCCCTCCCTGAACACTCAGAGGGGCAGCTGCATGCCTCAGGGCCCCTAGTGGGGTCCTGTAACCCAAGGAACACATCACTCTCCCCAGCCAAAATGGGAGTGCAGATTTCTCCCCTCCCCTGGCTTCCCCTTGCCCCAGCTCTCTGAGCTTGCTCAGGGGCTCAGGGCTCAGGGGCTCAGGGCTCAGGGACTCAGGGCTCAGGGGCTCAGGGGCTCAGGGGCTCAGGGGCTCAGGGGCTCAGGGGCATGTGCCCCATCTCACTTTCGCATCATCTCCTACCTGACTGTCCTGTAGCCTCCGGCCTCTGAGCTTGTCCTGGGCCCTGTCTCTGCTGAAGGACTTGGCCCTTCCACCTGGGAACCTAGTGATCCACAGCAGCCCGGCGAAAGCCGCACACACCCTGAGAGAGTGTGGGGAGGCCTGGTGCCCGGGGCCTCCAGACCGGGATGGCTATCTCAACGCCAGCTCCTTTCGGCACTCCGGCCTCCCCAACCGGGCGAGCTGGTCTTATAAAGGAGGGCTTGGCCGAAACCGGTGTGCTCAGTGGATAGAGCGTCGGCCTGCAGACTGAAAGGTCCCAGGTTCGATTCCGGTCAAGGGCATGTACCTTGGTTGCGTGCACATCCCCGGTAGAGGGTGTGCAAGAGGCAGCTGATCGATATTTCTCTCTCATCGATGTTTCTGACTTTCTATCCCTCTCCCTTCCTCTCTGTAAAAATTCAATAAAATATATTTTTTAAAAAAGGAGGGCTTGGTGCCGGCTTCCCTTCAGAGGGTGCCTGTCCGGGGCTAGGACTGTCCAAGGCTCCCTAGCTTTCAGGACTCAGCTTGTGCAGCAGCTGCGCCTCCTGAACCCATTAGACGGGCACAGGCTCCCCCGTGTGGCGGTTTCCTGCCATTGCCCCGGCGCAAGATTGCAGCAACCGAAAGTGTAAATAACTCACAGGTGTTCCTTTTGCTTCCAGCAGGCTTTCCCTGAGCATAGAGAGAAGGCAGATCTGTATCCTTCTTTTTTCACTTAACACCCCTAGACAATTTAATTGTGCTACTCTTGGGGATTTTTAATATAAAAATAGTGCACAAAACGATGAATCGCACAAAACTGAGAATAATTTAGGTTACTCTCAGTAGTTCCCTCTCTCCCTGCCCCCTCCCTTTCTTCTTCTTTTCCCTTCCTCCCCTTTCTTTCCCCTCCCCTTCCCCCTCACTTCCCCTCTCTCCTTTGCACACACACACACACACAACTCTCTCCTTCACACACACACACACACACACACACACACACACACACACACACATTTAGGGGTTCCTTATTCTTCCAGGTAGGAGTTGGGGTGCACGTGGAAGCAGAAGGGATTGGAGTTGCTTGCCTGCTTCCTGAGTGTGTGTCCATAATTCACCAGGGCTTTATAGATGAGAACCTTGAGACACAGCAAATCCCTGCCTCCCAGATAAAGAACCTCCGTTCAGAAGAGGGAAGTAACGTTCCCAAGGTCACACAGCTGGTGAGTGTCAAGGCCAGGAATCAAGCACACTTTGTTAGCACCCAAAAGCGCTATTATCTTCTGAGCTGCCAAACTAGAGCTTCCTCCATCCCGGGCAGGGGTGCATCCATTGACATCCGTTAGGCCAGCTTCTAAAAGTTGTTGGGTTTTTTTTTTTAAATTAATTTTACACATTCAACCAGAATGGCCCCATTCCCCCACAGTCCCCCACTCCCGCCCCAGATGGCACTCACATTGCCCTTCAGGAGCCATTCCTGGGTCTGCTTTCTCCTGCTCCCAGGCTCCTTGGCTGATTTAGAGATGTTCCAGACCCCGGAGATTCCCCACCCCCCACCCTACCGTCATACTGTAGCATCTGTCCCAGTGGTGTGACCAGCAGGAAGTCCTCAACAGCACTCACCCATCCAGACAGCCCCCTGTTCTGCTGGCAGCCAGACCACTCTCTGCACCCCCACACTCCCCCACACCCCAAATCCCAGCCCAGCCCAGCCCCAAAGCCACAGTTCAGTGACTGTGGCCTCGTAGGAGCAAAATTCCTTCAATAAGAAATCAGGGACCCCCAGCTGGCACTGCCCTCGCAGATCACTTTGTCCACTCTCTGATTTGACTTAAAAGAACATGGAAGGCCAGAGAGGAGAGGGACTCTCTCAGCAGGTTAGGGCCAGGACAAGCTCTTAGCTAACTGTCGGATCCAAGAAAGTCTCTCCCTGGCTCACCCTAAAAAATGTCCTCTTCTGCTCAACAAAACTTTGGAGTAGGGGTTGCCAAGCCTAGCAAATAAAAATTCAGGATGCCCCATTACATTGGAATTTCAGATAGGAAGGAAGCAGCGGATGTTGGGGGGCAGGGCTCCTTGGCCAGCAGCTGTCTTGGGTCCTGCCTCATTGGCTGAGGGAGGAAGGGCAGCTTTGGGGCCTTTCCTGGTGATTGCCAGCCCTCTGCGGACCGTTCCATGTGGACAGGCCAAGCAGAGAGCAGAGCCCATCCTATCTAATAAAAGGGTAATATGCAAATTGACTGCACCTTCACTACACCCATAAGCCACACCCACCAGCCAATCAGGAATGGGGGGCAGGGCCGAGGCGGCCCAGGCAGTGGGGGGCTGGGGCCAAGGCCTGTGTGAGGTGGCCAGTAAGTGCAGAGGGGCAGAAGGGCCCCCGGGGCCAGGCCGCTGGCAAGCACATGAGGTGGAAGGCGGGGCCACGGCACTCGGGAGGCCAGTGTGGTGCGCAGGAGGCGGCTGTGGCCACCGAGTGAGGGGTGCCCCAGGGGCTGGGTGGTCGCTGCCTGGGCTAAGGCCTGGACTGGGGGGGGGGGGGGGAGCAGAGGCGAGGCAGCCAGGGCAGAGCCAGCCATCAGCCCCATTGCAGGGTGATGGCTGGGTGCCTAAGGCCTAAAGCTTCAGCCAGGGGTGAGAGGTCAGTAAGACATCCCCTGAGGGCTCCCAGTATGTGTGAGGTGGCAGGTTGGGCTGAGGGGTCACCCATTTCATGCACCGGGCCCCTAGTCTTCGGAAAAGAAGGCCAGAGGGCTGGCTGGGCTTCCGGGTGGTCCACAGCTCCGCATCTGGCTGTGAGGTATAGGGAGGGTCCTGGCTCTTACCAGAGGTCACCCCTAGGGTCTCGGGGTGCAGGGCAGGGGAGTGTCTTTTCCTGTGTCTGTGTGTGTCTGCTTGTGTGCCTGTGTGTCTGTCCGTCTGTCTTCGTTTATCTGTGCAGAGATGGACAAAAGTAGGTTTACAGCTATTGCTACCAAAGCACAGAGTTTATTCTTGCAGTATTATTTATCAGTTAGTTATTATTTATTTGTATTGCAACTGTGAGCCTACTTTTGCCCACTCCTGTGTGTGTGTGTGTGTGTGTGTGTGTGTGTCCGTGTGTCTGTCTGTCTCTCCCTGCTACCCCACCTCTCTTTCTCAGGCTGTTGGGTAAACCTCTCTCAATACCTCTCGAAGCGGGGCAGGAAAGGCATTCCTGTGCAGACCTAACAGTGGAGTTGTTTCTGCCTTTTGCTGAAGGTTCCTTCTTTTAGGAGCTTTGGTCTTCAGACACAGAGCCTCCTGCAGTGGGTGACAGGGATTTCCTGCCCACCTGGGCCTGGAGGGGCTGCAGTGGCAATCAGAGGCTCATTGTCCCCCTTCTCTCAGCTCTCACATACACACCTGTGCACCTCAGGACCCTGGGGTGTGGGGAGTCCCATGCAAATGACCCTGGCGGCCACCCACAGGAGAGACGGGTACCTGGACTTCAATTCGGTCCGTGGGAGCACAGTTCTGACTGCTCTCCTTTCTCACCGTGGAGGGTGGTTTATCTCTTCTCGGCGTAACGATGTCAAAGGATTGCATATCTTGCAACTGGACGTCACGAAGGCCACCTGTTCTCCGTAAATTCCTGGTACCTTCTGGCTCTCTTAGCATTGACACACCCCGTTTGCCATCTGTCGGTATTACCCGCCTGGGACCTAGATCTCTGGCCGTGGCGTAACTGGTAGATTTCACAGATGCGTGCAGGTAAACAGTTGATATTCCCAATAAGAAACAGCTGCTTGGGGGTGCCCCCCACAGAACATAGCCATGCATCTTATAGAAACCACGGAGGATTATGGGGAGAGCTTGGACTTGAACTGAAGTTGACCTCTGTTCTTCACTAGCAGTGTGACCTTGAAGGGAGCTTACCCTTTTGACCATCCGTTTCCACGTAAGTTGGGAACAATGCCATGTGCTTTGGTAGAGGGGGTGGGACGAATGAATGAATGAATGAATGAATGAAAGGATATTTATCAAGTGCCCAGCGTGGCCCCTGCCCCATGCAGAAACTTATTCCTGAACGGTCATCATTTAGCACCTATGTGTACCAGGCACTTCTTGGAGGCCGAGGGATGTGGCGTCAATGAGACAAGCTACCAACATTTCTACTTTTGTTTTTAAAATAGAATACAAAATGTAAAGCCTGGGAGTGCAGGCCATAGGCCAATTGCCTGGATTCGAATCGTGGCTCCAGCTCTTCTCAGCTACGTGACCTGCAGCAAAACTTTTTATCTGTCAGGTGGGGGCGGGTAGACTGGCACCGAGCTGAGTGGGGAGAGGGTGTTGGGTAAGATGCTGTCGGGGGCTCTGCACAGACCAGTTTGGCTCAGGAAGAAAGACAGATGAGGCCCTGGCTGTGCAGGTGGCCGCAATATCCTCTTAAACCACTGGGGGGTGTGGCCCTATAGGCATCTCTCAGCTGCTACGCCTGGATGTGGGAGCATCCCCTAGGCCTCTGGGCTAGCTTGTTCAGCGGGTGCAGTCAGCCTCAGAAGTGACTCTGAGCATGGAGTTTGGGATCTGCCTTGGGCTGTTAATATATTGAGACACTCACCCTTGACTTCTCGAACCCCTTCTTGTAGGAATAAACATCTGCTGAGTCCGACAGAGGCACCTTCAACAAGCCAGACCCAGGCCTCAGCTGCAGTGTCCCCAGCGATGAGCACACCCACTACACGGGATGTGGAGTTCATGCAGAAGCAGGCCGTGTGGGAGATGACGGTGGTTCAGCTCTGTTTGATGGAATGGAATTGGTTTGGCCGCAGTGAAACTAATATTTGGCATCTACCCAAAGAGGCCAAGTTCGGTTGTACTGATTTTTCTGAGGCGTTCGGGCCCCACCAGCCATCCTGAAGGCCCCAGCAGAGTTTCCAGTCATGGAAGATAAGTGAGTTGTAGAGTGCACCCAAGTGTGGGTTTGGGAGGGGTCCCTGGAAAGGTGGTGTCTTGTGCTTAGAGGTAAGTGGGTTGAGGCCATGTGGTTAGGTTTCTTTGGTTTCAAATGTTTGCATTGTGCCTATTAGGCATCAAGCACTGAGATTCACACTTACCCTGCTAGAGCTATTTCCGCCCACTTGCTTCACTGTGCAGTCGTCAACCAGTTTCAGACATTCATGAGCTAGTCACATTGCCGGATCCATGTCCATATCAACTTTGTAGCTACTCTCCCCCTCGTCTACGTCAGTAAAAGAGGGCTTTTAAATATTCTAACAAATAGAAGATGCATTCCAGTATGAAGTGATCTGGGAGGCTGTGAAGGTCAAGTCTAAGTGCCTTCAAGGATCTTGGTCTAGTGCAGTGGTCGGCAAACTGTGGCTCACGAGCCGCATGTGGCTCTTTGGGCCCTTGACTGTGGCTCTTCCACAAAATGCCACGTGTGGGCGCACACATACAATGCAATTGAAAATTCGTGGCCCACGCCCAGAAGTCGGTTTTCGGCTCTCAAAAGAAATTTCAATTGTTGTACTGTTGATATTTGGCTCTAACTAATGAGTTTGCCGACCACTGGTCTAGTGGGAGAAGTTCACGTATGTATTTACCTGGAACTTCTTGTCATTTTTGGCAGTTTTTCTAGATACAGTGAAGTCAATGGCCTGTCTGTCCCCTTGAACTCTTCATTCCCCATTGGAATTCTACAGAGTTGTCTCTCTTGTGGCTACCATATGACTCAGTCCCAACAACTAGAGTGATCAGTTCGAGCTGCCATGTATTGTGCCTTTGACACATGTCCTGGACTATAAGAACATCACATGCATCGGCTCCCTCAGTCTCTCAGCAGCCCTGTGAGCCATTATCCCCACCCCCACCGCACAAATGAGGAAACGGAGCTTACAAGCCAAGTAAATCAATCTTACGAAGAACGCAGTATAACCGGGCCCTAAAGCAAGAGTTCCAGAGCTACCAGGCCCTTACCCTTAAGCCTACTCACCTGCAAGAGCCAGGGAGAGAGACATGGACACGTGACATGGCTACTTCCAATTCTCATGCGTGAGAATTACTCATATTTCCCCAGAGTGGGCGGGGGGAGCTCTTTATGGAAGCAAAAAGTCAGGTCACCATCCACAAAGTTGAAGAAAAAGCACTGTAGTTTCATGTTTTTTTGCTCAGTTCTGCACAAAACTAGCTAAAATTCTCTTAAACTGTTTACCAAGCAGAAGCTATTTCTGGGTAAAGGTGAGCACTGAAGCCTATGCAGGCTACGCAATACGGCAATTGTTTCTGACCGAGTCAGTTATTTCTACTCTGAGTTGGCTGAACTCAGGCTTCTGCTGTATTAACATGGCTACGGACATGGGTCAATGCTAACGAGGCAGCTCTCTGCGGAGTGTCTTCCCCAGTCGCTCCTCTCACACACACAACATACTCTGCAAGTAGCTTGGGCCTCCGTCGAGGGCATGCTGATGTTCATAATTCCAACCTCCGTTACCTGGTAGGACTGGATGACAGCTGCTGAATGCTTGAGCAGGTAGATGGGTAATCATCATATTGACCTGAGTACAAGAGGAGATCTTTCCGACCACAACGAGGAGTCCTGAAGTGTGCGTACATCAACAACCTTCTTCTCAATCTTAATCCCAATGGCTCAGCCTTAAGCCCCAGGATGAGCCAGAGCCGTAGTCGGCAAACTGCGGCTTGTGAGTCACATGCGGCTCTTTGGCCCCTGGAGTATGGCTCTTCCACAAAATACCATGGCCTAGGTGAGTCTATTTGGAAGAAGTGGCGTTAGAAGAAGTTTAAGTTTTAAAAAATTGGCTCTCAGAATAAATTTCAATCGGTGCACTGTTGATACTTGGCTCTGTGGACTGACGAGTTTGCCGACCTCTGAGCCAGAGGATGGGGCACAGCCTTCCCTGACATCCGTGGGTAATGGGAAAACTCGTGAGATCCTTCCATGTAGTTTCTTTTTTTTTAATTGTTTACTTTTTGCAGTATAACTTAGATTTAATAGTAGTATGTATGTTTTCCTTGCCCCCCCCCATTAACCTCCTTCAGCCTCCCCTAGCCCCCAGTACATGTCCCTACCTGCCCCCCCACCCCAGTGTCTTTCAATCATTGGTTATGCTCATATGCATGCATACAAGTTCTTCCGTTTCCCCCAGCACCCACCCACCACCCTCCCAGCCTTCCCCCTGTAGCCTGACAGCCTGTTCAATGCCTCCCTGCCTCTATATCAATCACTCTCCCCCGTTTCTTTTCTTCAAAAATATCTTGCATCTGCATACTAGAAATAAACGTACAAGAACAAAAATGTTTGAGTCTTAGTTTCAATGTCCAACTGTTCTGAGTCCCAGTTTCAATGTCAAATAGTTCCTTATGTGTACATGTCAGCAATGGCATCCACATCGTGGCAATGCAAGTTCCATCCTCTCTGGTTTGGTCCTGGGCCACCTGCAGCATCGTACAGCTGCCGACTGCTAGTATGGCAAGATGTTGTCAGTGTCCCCTATCTCTGGACCGTCCTCCCTTCCACATAGTTTCTTAATCTCACCCCTGCTGGGATGGGAGACTGAGGCACCACAGAAGAGCATGTTCCCACAGGGTTAGGGGGTCTCACAAGGAAGATGTTCCAAGTGTCCTCACATGTGGGATCTTAAGTCGGGCAACTTCTGGGCTGGCCTCCAGCGGGCAGAGTGTCTGTGATGCTGGTGAGGGTTTTTGTGCTCCAGGTATACACCAGGAAGAGGGCTTTGAACAAAACAGCCTGCATTCATTAGAGGAAGACAAACACAGTGGACATCTAATGCTCTGAAGAGCTTGAAGCTGAGGGGAGGGTTGCAGGGACTGGGGCGTCCCCTGTTGGGTGGGAGAGTTACGCTCTCTGAGGGGGGACATTTGGGCAGAGACATGAAAATGAGGCTAACTGCAAAGAATCGGGGCAGGGTATTAATTGATGAAGATGTTTCCGCCTAGAAATCAGAAATTTGGCCAACTGAACTCATTCCCTAGAGCGATAGGTCTCCCCGAGAGCAAATTACATCATGTTTTTTGGCTCATTTTGAGAATCACTATAAGATCATCGCATCTTTTCATCTTCTAGGAAAGTATTTTTGAAGATCTAGCAGCAGAATGGCACTGAATGCCATGAACCTTTTCGTCTTCACACACTTATTCCGTGATGCTTCCTGCCCAGGTTGTTAGGAAGGCTCGGAAGACTTAAACCATCCCCCCACTTCTCAATACCTTTCACATTTCTTTTACAACTTCAACAGCCTTTTTATTTAGCTTGTCTTGTCAATATTTGGCAGGGGCAAAATTTTACATTCAGCCTAAAGACAGTGCATAAAGTTGACCCTCCGAGTTCATTTCCACGGGAGAACTAAGATGTTAATAGCATCCTATTCCTGAAGCATCCACAGATTCAATATCTGGGTGGTTGGTGAGGAGATTAAGACACTTGCGATAGGGAAGGTGGGAGGGTGTTGGGGCTGCTAGCAGCCTGAGTCTATCCCTATTGCACATTCCTCTTAGCCTATAGTCTAATCACTGCCCCTTCCTTAATCATCTGGTCTCGCAAGACCTGTTTACCTAAAAACGCCCATTTTACAGAGGCCATAAACCATGAACAATGCACAGAGCCCAGAGGGGGTTGGCTATTGGTGATGGTGCAAGGCCAGGCCTTTAGGTATTTAGGTATGGCCTCGCTGCCCCATCCCAACACACATGGCTTTCTGCAGAGCCGGAGAAAGGTCCGGACGTCTGATCCATATATGGGGGACAAACAAACCAGAGGGTATAAAGAGAAGGCTTCCTTCATATTGTTTTACTCGGGATTTGGAGACGTGACCCCCTGAGTCACGGTATGAGTACATGTGAGACATCTGAAAAGAAATGTGTGGGGTTTTTTTCCTGTATCTCTCGGTACTCCTGTGTGTTTTTTGGTCGCCTGGTAAATTCTGTAACATGGCGAGGTTTGTTTTGTGAGCACTTTGGACAGTGAGAAACATGGACGGCTGTGTGCGTTAGATTGAAATCTAGACTTCAGTTACAAATCTTAACGGATGCCCTCTAGCACACTGAGCTTATAATAAGGGTCTCTCTTTTTTTTCCACCTTTTTTTTTTTTTAAGAAGCTGGCAAATGCTGAGGATTCCCAAGAAACTGTCTGAATGAGGGTGTTGCAGCTGTGCCTTCTCACCGATCCCTGCCTCTGTGCCTGTCCTCCTGAAATGCCCCTCGTTCCGACCAAGATGCCACTTACCCTCTGGGTTCAAGTGCAGTGCAGCTGGCCTACGGAACCAGGTGCCCCCCCAAGCAGAACTCCGATCCCCCTCCCTTTTCCCCACTGACCTGGGACACCCTTCAACATGTTTTCTCTCTTTCTCTTTCGCCTGCGATGCTTATTTAGGGACAGGCCTACCTCCCCGGCGCCATTCAAACTTCTTGAGCAGACAGGCTGCGTTTTGCCGCCAATGGTGGTTAGACAAGGTGACATGGGTTTGTAACGAGCACAGTGCTGCCCTGGCCGGGTGGCTCAGTGGCTTAGAGTGTTGGTCCAGTACTCCAAGGTTATGGGTTCGGAGCACATACAAGAATCAACCAATGAATGCATCCATAAGTGGGACAACAAATGGACATCTCTCCCCCCGCCCTTTCTTCAATCAATCAATTAAAAAAAAAAAAGAACTTGAGTTTAAATGTGTTAAAGACTGGATTTCCCCTTCATTGAATTCCCCCTTCATTGGTATGTGAAGAAGAGTCACTTAAGTCAAATGAGAAGAACATGCATAGTCAGCGATGGAGACACCTGGACCACCATGTCAGTTGCTCTTTATCCACGTGTCCTGCTCTGGGCTGGGGCTGCGACTGAAACCCAGACAGGGGACCATGAGTTGGCCATGGCTCTTGGCAGGAAAAAGGTTCCCCCCCCCCCCCCCCCCCCCCGGCCCCTGCGCTACAGACTGCTTCTTTGATTGTCAGCTTCCCCGCAGCCTCCTGCTCCTCCCTCTTGCCTGGCCCTTCTCCCTTCCCTGCTCCTCCACACTCAGTCTGTGTGTGCTTCAGCCCACCCAGCCACTTGGGGTTTGTGTGGCTCTGTCCTGGTGGGGATGCCTTTGAGGGGCGGGGTTTAGAGTGGGGCTGGAGTTCCTAGGAGACACCATAGTTTACCCAGAAGGAACCGAATTAGTAATTTAACGTTCTGAATTCTTATGCCAGCTCTGTCATTTCTGAACAGTTATGATAGTTTGTCCTTATGAGCCTTCATGTCCTCATCTGTAAAGTAGGCATAATTCCTCATGGTTACTGAAGTACGGGTAAGAATTAAACAAGATCGTCCATGAAAATGCTTTGTCATCACTAACACAATAGAGAGAGAGACACGGCTAGAGTAGTACTGCGTCCTGTCAGGCTGGGGTTTAAATCAAGTTTCCACCTCCGTGGGCCTGTTTCCCCATCTATAAAGTGGGGGAAACTTTAGGCCTTCTAATCCTTCAGAGAGTTCTTAAAGTACTTACTTCATGCAGGTTAAAGTATTTTATGTAATTTACTTAGAACAGTATCTCACCCAGAGCAAGCACACAATAAACATTACTTGCTATTATTATGACAATTGCCATTTTTATTTGGTCACTTTGTACCTAAAAGAAACTGAAGAAAAGGTATGTAGCTGCAGTCCCTGAGAGCAGGTGCTTCTGAGGTCAGATTTATATGTCTTTGGAGTCGTACAAATGCCCCCCAATTTTTTACAAAACTTCCACACTGTTTTCAAAAATTCTATTTTGAGAGAGAAAGAAAGAGAGAGAGAGGTTGCTGGAAAACGATCATTGTCTCTAATAGAAAGATGTGGACAAGGAACCCAAAAGGCTGGTCGACCTTGAAGCTCTGAAAGGTCAGAGCCAACCACTCCTTATCTAATGGAGACAGGGATAGCTGAAGCAACTTCCCCACCAAACAATCGTGTAAATCCTTACTGATAAGATAATCTGCTTATTGCCTGCCTAAGGGCAATGGGTGTATCCCAAAACCTAAATAAAATGAATGGCAAGGCCAAAGCAAGGCACAGTTCTCCCACTAGAGTTGGGCTGCCGCCTGGCCCCCAATATTCCCAAATCCATATTTTTCTAGTCTCTTTTCATTTGTGCGTGGCCTTCTCCAGAAGGTAGGGCCAGACCTAGTAGGGAGTCTGTGGCTTTCAGGGTTGTCTGAAAGTAGGACGGCACCTCCTGACCCATTCTCAAAATTCTGAAAGCAACCAGAATTGCCGATGGTATTTATAACCCATTCTTACCACTTGAACTTGACCCTGGAACCCTGAACCATGCGGGACGTGAAAGGGGCTCCCACAAGAGGTCATGCTGCAATCCTCAGGGTCAGGAATAGGAATGGTGTCACCAGTTACCACCTGCCCTGAGCTGCAGCGATGCTAATGTGTTGTTTGGACAATGCCAAGGCAGAGCAAGAACACAGCCTAGTGGGCTGGGCGAGGCTTGAATGCAGAGACCTCTCTGTCCTTGTCTTAGTAACTGCTGCCTCTGGCTCAGAGACCTCAGTCTTTTTTTTTTTTTTTTTAATATTTTATTGATTTTTTACAGAGAGGAAGGGAGAGGGAAAGTCAGTAACATCCATGAGAGAGAAACATCAATCAGCCACCTCTCGCATGCCCCCTACTGGGATGTGCCCGCAATCAAGGTACATGCCCCTGACTGGAATCAAACCTGGGACCCTTCAGTCCTCAGGCCAATCCTCTATCCACTGAGCCAAACAGGTTTCGGCGAGACCTCAGTCTTGTGGGAAGACCAAGTCAAGCAGACCTGGGTAGACTCCTGGGCCCCACCCCAATTAGGTGACCTTGGCCTCACTGTGCCTCTTTCTTTACAAAATGGGCTAATCATAGCCATCTCCCGTTGTTAGCGGTCGAGATGAAAGGAGAAAAAGTATAGCAAGCCCTTGGCGCTGAGCCTGACACTTGGATGATGAATCCGTCCACATCTGTTGCTGAACGGGCTGGGAATGGCCCAGGGCACCGCTTGCTTCCCAGACTCTCCTCCCTCCTACAAGGCCCGACCTCCAACCCTGCCTGCTTCCCCACTTACCTTAATGAAGACAAACAGAGTTCGTTCATCACTTCAGGGGAGACTGCTGAGGGAGGGAAGTCAACGGTTTCCCCACGGACAAAGAATTGTCCTTTCCCTGCCTCCTCAAATGTTTTTTGCTTTCTTCCTCCTCAGCGGTCAAGGGCCTTTCTGGAACCCAAGTAGCAAGATCTGAGTGCTCTGACAGGCACTGTGTCAGCTTCAGTAGTTCATTGGCAACCCAGGAGGGCAAGAGGCGTGTGCCAGCTGGTTGCGGTGGAGCCTGCGTGGGCAGAGCCACAGGGGTCAGGGCCAGGCCCAGCCTCCTTCCCGCAGCCTAGAGCACGTATGGGAATTGGTGCGGGCACAGAACTTCATTGTAATAGGATATCAAAGGCAGCAACACAAAACTCACCTGCACAGGCATCTTCTTCTGCTGTTGTTCTTAAAAATGGATCTTTTTCAAAAAATATATTTTATTGATTTTTTTAAAAATATGTATTTTATTGATTTTTCACAGAGAGGAAGGGAGAGGGATAGAAAGTCAGAAATATCAATGGGAGAGAAACATCGATCAGCTGCCTCTTGCACACCTCCAACTGGGGATGTGCCCACAGCCAAGGTACATGTCCTTGTCCACAGGCCGACGCTCTATCCACTGAGCCAACCCACTTAGGGCTAAAAATGGATCTTAAAGAACAATAAGGGTAATCCCGTTGACTTGTTAGTTTACAAAGCATCTCCCCACCCCTGCTCCGGCCTCCCTGCCATTCAGCTAACGTGGCAGAAGCTGCAAGAACAAAGAAACCTCAGCCCTGTGTGAATTGGGTAAACTTTATTGAACACAAATGAACAGACGTCAGGTTTCCTCTGTGGATTGGGAAGGACGCTGGGCGCCAGGAAGGAAGCGAAGGGAATTTCTGGAAACATGTGGGGTGGAGGTGGAAGTTCAAAGGGGAATCCTTTAAATGACAAGATGAAGAGCTCCTTCTGAAACGCCTCAGTGGTGAAAGGAGCCGGGGCCCCAGAGATGGAGACGAAGAGAAAAGGCAGAGAAGAGGGGGGGTGAGGATCTGCCCTCCTATTGCCCAGCGCAAGGGCATGGTCCTGGGAGCCCCTGGAAGAGGGCAGCACAGCAGGATTCCGTGGGAGGAGCCCGAGCTCTGGAGTCAGAGCCTAACTCACTAGCCACTCCTCCACCGAGTGCCACTCCTGACCATGTGGCTTTGCGCTGCTTTCCTGTCCTACACCTTCATCTCCTCAAAATGGAACTGCTGGTGTCCACAGCCGGGGGCTGTCGGGAGGACAGTGTGAAACGAAAAACAAGAAAATTCCCACCACGGCACACTGGGCACACAAATTGCAGTTCCTAGCTAAGCACCAAAAGTGACGTATGCCCATCCCGGAGCCGGGCCCCGGCCAGAGGCCGCTTCTCCATGCTCCCAGAGGAATCAGGGACCTGCTCCAGCTCTCCTCCCGCCACGGAGGTGACTTCATCTTCATCGGGGACGGCTGCAGTCAGATGGGGGGCTGCGTCCTCCCCGCCGCGGGCTGGGGGGGCCCAGGCGATGCGGGGAGGCCTGCAGCTGTGTGGAGCGCGGCCGGCCTGCGCCAGAGGCCTCCTGCCAGCAGGCTGTCACCTCCTCCTGCCTCTCCAGAGGCCTCCCCTCAGCTGGCACCTTAGGAGCCCGGCTAGCAGGGAGTCTGTGGCTTTCAGGGTTGTCTGAGAGTGAGGACAGCTTCTCCTGAGCCATTCACAGAATTCAGAAGGCAACCCAGATCACCCACGCTACTTATAACCCATTCTTACTGCTTGACCTTGAAAAACAAAGTCAAGAGCATGTCGCGGAAAATGACAATGGATCTCAAAGCTGATCAAAGGCCAGACATGCCTTTCCCCATATGCCACTCTCCTTTCTAATCCCCTCCCCCAACAAACAGAGTAACACACACACACACACAAATACACACGTATACACACATACACTCTCACATAAACATCTACACATACACAGGGTAGAGGCCCTTATGGAAAACTTTGATATTGTCCAACATTTTCCAGTTTCTTCTCTAAAATACCACCGACAAATACAGAGAAGTTGATGAAGGTTGTACAGACAAGATAACATTTAGCACCAATGGCAAGATAGTCCTCAGTTATAAAAACACTAATCAGAAATAAAGTTAGACTCCTTCTATGCACGAAAATATAAAAAGTAAATTGCAGGTATGTTGAAGAGCTGTGGATAAATCGCTACAGAAACATATATATTTAAACGGAAACATCTCCATAGCCTTGGAATAGGGAAAAATTAAGCAACGTGAAGAAATATCTAAGCCATGAAAAAGGAGATATTTGATCATGTAAAATGCAAAGCTTAAAAGAAGAAAAGATATCATACTCAAAGTCAAATATGAAATATAAGGATGGTAACAAAACGGTAGCTTGGGAGGAGATATTTGTTTTGTATCACATATCATATACAAAGAACTCTTCCAAATTATTAACAAGACCATAAATAACCAATAGGGAAATGACAAAGAACATAACCCGGCAAGTTATAAACAAGAACCAAAATGAACAACAGTAACGTAAAATGAACAACAGTAACGTAAAATGTTCAAAGCAGCACCATCTCAAACAGTACATAGGGAAATTCAAATGAACGCAACGACATAACTATTTCCTATCCATTAAAACAGTTTAAAACATTAATAACATGCAGTGGGACCTGTCGGCTGGTTCTGGCCCTAATGTTAGTTAGGGCAAGTGTGAATAATTCCAAACTTCATAAAAGTCATCCAACAATATTTACTCAGCTTTAAAATGTACACACACTCTGATCCAGGAATTCCATTTCTGTGGGTTGTTCGGACTAATTAAAATATCAGTGTATAAAACTAGTTAGTTGAATGTGGTGTCTGCTAAAGCACTTTTTGTAATTTAAAATAAACTGAAAAACAACGTAAATATAATTCACCAGCTGGTGTGTTAACAAATGCTGCTATGGCATATTGTTGACCCTCTGCATTCCCCAGCTTGTTCATGTGTAGGTCGCAGGGCAAGTCTACGCTTCCGTTTCCTCATCTGTAAGATGAAGGTAAAGATGGCACTTACGTTACAGATTCATTTGTGTTCACTTGGAAGGGCTTTGACTATATGTCCCAAGTTTAAAAATTAAAAAAAAAGCAATTTGCAGAATTAAAGGGGGGTCTTTAAAAATGTATGGACGCCTACATTTATTGGCATGCTTTGTGAAAAGGAAAAAGTGGAGAGATTCTACATTAAATTGTGGACACCTCTACTGCCTTTGTTGTTTGCCGCTAAAAAATAAGAGAAAATCACCAATAGAAAAAAAAAATACAGGAGCCATAAACATTGAGTAACAAAAACAAATGCTTACTAATCAGAGGGAGGAAACAATTAGCCTTAAAGTCTACGGCTTTCTGAGAACCCTCTTCATTCAAAGCTCCCCTGTTGGTGCCAGGTGCCAGCAAATGAGCCAAGCCGAGGGCGCTGCAGTCACCCCCGCAGACGAGGCACAGTGAGGGGGCTGTATGGGTGCATGTGGGTGATTTGGGGGGTGGGGAGGAGGGACTGATGCTCTGCGTGAAGAAATAAATCCCTTTGCAGGGATCCGAGGTAGACTAGGGTTCCGGTCCTGCCCCTGGCACTTTTCCACAGGATTGAAACAGCCTGGTTTTCTTTTTGGATCGTTCTCTTCACTTGAGAAATGAGTAAGGGACGGGATCCAGGGGGTCATATTCTCCAGGGGGCCTGGCGTAGGGCTTCCTGCCCTCCAAGCCCAGGCCACCCGGTAGCCCCGAGCCCTCCCTCTCCTCCTCCTCTGTCCTCCCCCATCCCGTTCCCTGCACTGGCCTCGCTTGCTCACAGCGTCTTTTCCTTCCCTGACGTCAGGAGGTGCTGGCCCCCAGGCCTGTCACTCTGTCTTCACACAGCCTGTCTGCCTGCAACTGTCTGTTTACCCTGACACCCATTTCTGCTGCATTTAAGGGATTTGGGGTCCCTGTGCAGGTGAAGGCAGGATTTCAGGATTTCAGTCTCCCTCTCTCTCTCTCTCTCTCTCTCTCTCTCTCTCTCACACACACACACACACACACACACACACACACACACAGCGCTGTGCTCTTTACTTGACACAGAACTCTCTAAATAAGAATCCACGTGTCACAAAGTACAGGTTTCATCGGCCACCGAAAGACAGCTCCCCACGCCAACATGACAAGAGAAGACGAACTGTGACAATTTTACATGACTTAAAAAATACATATGCATTTGAAATCCTTGACCCTTCAGAGAAAGCCGAGCGAATCCGTGTCTTTGCAGAGGGCGAGCCTCCTGAGAAATCGAGGGGGACCTGCAAGCAAAGTACCTGCTCATCCGGCAGTTCCACCAAAGCCAGTGGGAATTCCCTTCAAAACTCTCCCGACCCACCGTTAAGCAAGGTCACACGCTGGCCCCACGAACGTGACCGCGAGCCGCCGGCCCAGGGTGCGGGGGGCAGCCCGGCGGGGGTCCCGGGGCTCAGGCGCTCTGCGGCCGCGGCTCCCTCCCGCTGTTGAGCAGGTCCGTGAGCTCCCCGATGTACTTGATGGTGCACTTGAGCGTCTGGATCTTGGTGAGCGGCTGGCCCCGCTGGCGGTAGCCGGGCGGCAGGTAGTTGCGGAGGGTGTGCAGGGCGTCGGCCAAGGCCCGCATCCGCAGCTTCTCCCGCTCGCTGGCCTTGCGTCTGCGCTGCACCGACATCCTGACCTTGGTGCCCTTGTGGGCCTTGGGGTCCCCGGCGGCCTGCAGGTAGGCGGGCTGGAAAGCCAACAGGTTGTAGTCCACGTCCACCAGGCCACCGGGGGCGCGGCCCCTGCAGCCCTCGCCGCCCTGGGTGCTGGCACCCCCGTGCCCACGGGGCAGCCCGGCCGCAGGGGGGCAGGGGGAGGAGGTGCAGGACTCCAGCGAGGGGGCCGGGGAGAGGCTCTGAGCGGGCGAGGCCTGGCTCAGCTCGAAGGGCCCTGGGCCGCTTTTCCAGTCCCAGGCGGCCAGCAGGCCGGGGCCGTCGGAGGAGCCCAGGCCATCGTCCAGGCCCAGCAAGGTCTCCCGCAGGTGGTCCATGGCTGCGGGGCGGCTGCGGAGAGGAGGGCTGGCTCCCTCCCTGGCAGGTGAGAAAGGAAGGCTCTGCGCCGGGCCCCGGGGAAGAGCCGGCTTTTATGATGCCGGAGGGGGACGGAGTGATGAAGTGGGAAAGAGGCCGGAGAGGGAGTTCAAAGGGGAGAGCCAGCCAGGACCAAGATGGAAGATGGACTCCTCGGGTGTCACTTTCTCCTCATTGATAATTAGCATCTTCCAGCTAAATCTGGCTCTCCACCGAACGGCCTCCCCGAGAAGAAAAAAGGGATTATCTTGTGGCAGCTAAACCAATTAAGGCTGCCCAACTAGACTTAGCGTTGTCCTGAGGAACTCATTAAAGGGGGGGCCAAAGAAAACAACCCCGGGGGCAGCCCGCAGCCGGGAGGCAGGGGCCAGGGGCCGGGAGGAGAGGAGCTAGTGCCCCAGAGGGCCTGCCCCCTTACCCCCTCCCCGCCCCAGCCAAGCCCACCCAGCGGTTCAGCGCCCATGGGGTGTCCTGTCAGAGAAACAGGTCTAGGGAGGAGTAACCCATCTGATCTCGGATGCCCTCCTAGCTGGATGCCAGCTTCCTCCTTTCCTCCCGCTGTGGGCAATCCCCCCAGGGGTGTGTAGGGCGCAGAGAGCCTCCAGGCCGAACGACAAGGGCCGGCAGCTCCAGCAGAGCGGAGCCTCAGGAGCAGGCAATGCCCTCCAAGAAGCTAAAGCCCTCGCTTTCACGGAGCAGGTTGGGATTGGTCACAGCAGACAGACACCCCGGGAAGGGGAAGCTCCTTAAGGCAGGGGGGGGGGGGGGTCAGGGCCTAGGGTACCTGGCAGCCAGCCTTCTGAAGGCGCCTTGTGTTTTGTTTTGTTTGGAAATCGGGCTGCGGAGTCACACCTTGTTTTTGAAATGGATGGGGGACGTGTGAAATTAACTAGGGGGCCGGCCTGTGTCCCCACCCCAGCCCCAGATGCCCTGGGATGTGTGAGGTGGGCTGGTCCTGCGAGTTTGCTCCACTTCCTACATGTGCGGAGAGAGGGACCCCGGTTTCAAAGAAGGGTGTCTCCGCGGCCCCATTTGTCCCGTGACGTGCCCTGTTCTCCACGGAACTGGTTCTGCAAGGGAGCATGCATGTCGGAAGCACAGAGTTCAGAGTCATAGCAGCGGGTCCTCTAACGTGGTGAGTTCAGGCCCCTCTGCAGTTACGGAAGCGAAATGTCACTGGTCGAATTAAAACACTGATGGTCTTTTTTAATGAAGTAGGTTCAGGGGAGAAAACGCTCACTCAGGCCATCTGGAGGAATGCTCTTAATTTTGCTAAATTTTGACTAATGGACTCTTCACCCTATCTGGCAGAATAATATTAATAAAACATAATAAATGTAAACTAGTGATTTCCTCTCCTCTTCCCCTCCCCTTCCTTCTCCTTCAGCTCTTATTGGGAAGCCTAGAATCTGCTGCTACTATTTAAGGACATTTACGTATCTTCTAATTAACCTTTATTAAAAAAAATAATAAACCAACATTTTACAGATGAAAGTATTAAGGCTCTATGAGGTTAAAAGGCTCGGTTAACATTTCCCTGGTAGGAAGTGGTCAAGCCAAGATCCCATAAGATCACCTTTTATTTATTTTTTATTTTTAGAAAGTATTTAGAGGGCCCAGATCCATGTTTTTTAAAATACACTTTATTGATTTTTTTTACAGAGAGGAAGGGAGAGGGATAGAGAATCAGAAACACCGATGAGAGAGAAACATCGATCAGCTGCCTCCTGCACACACACACACACACACACACCCCACTGGGGATGTGCCCACAACAAAGGCACATGCCCTTGACCGGAATCAAACCCGGGACCTTTCAGTCCACAGGCCGACACTCTATCCACTGAGCCAAACCAGTTAGGCCAAGACCACCTTTAAAAAATAAAATCGATTTTTTTTTTTTCTATTTCAGTTGGTTGTAGTAGAGGCAGGTGACCTGAATGTGATTCAAAAAGAAGGGACTTTCAGTTGACCAGAGGCACTGGGGTAGCCACTGTCAGTCGGCTTTCAATCCTCATTCTAAACCTCCCAGTTTTCCACATAGTATCACTTCTGCTCTCAGACTCCCTCTCTTTTTCTATAGCTTTTTTCTAAAGTTGCTAATTTCTACTTTCCGAAATTTCGTTTTCTAAATGAGACATCTGCCAGATCCATGGTATACTGTTGGCGCTTAATAAGCATCGGCTCTGCTCTTGTAATGAGTTTCAGAAGGACTTCCTGTCTCTCAATCCCCTCCACTGGCCTCAGTCAACCTGCATTGCCGGGCCCCCAAACCTGCTTTGGGAACAAGAAAACTGCCTGGGATCCTTGCTTGCCAATGTACCCTCTCTTTCTCTAGGAAGATATAAACCGGAACCAGATCTGCATGGACCTGCTTGTCTCCCCGAAGCTCTCTGAGCTCATTCTGGGGACAAGGGGTTCAGGACAGCAGAGCTGGGGCCCTGGCAGGCCTGGAGGCCAAGGCTGCTCTAGATAGCACTCCAGGTGTGTAACAGAGAGTAACTCACTTAACCCTCGCAATAACCCTGGGAAGTAGGAGCTGTTATCCCCACCAGTCCTGTTGTACTAATAAGAAACTGAGACACGGAGTGGTTAAGTAACTCACGGAGAACCCACACCTAATGCCTAATGACTGGTCGTCCAGGATTCAAATCTCTCGGCAGGCTGCCTCAGGCCAGGGTTTCACCCCGGGCGGGGACACCTGAGAGGCATTGGCACGATGGTCGGTCGCTGCAGTGCTCTTGATGCCTGAACTCAAGCACTAGTTGCAACCCAGTTAAAACCCGGGAAGACGGGTGGAACTGGAGAGCCTTGTGCTAAGTGAAATAAGCCAGTCAGAGAAAGACAAATGCCATATGCTGTCACTCATTTGTGGAATATGATGAACAACGTAAACTGATGAACAGGGACAGACCCAGAGGCAGAGAAGCATCCACCAGACCATCAAACCTCAGAGGGAAGGTAGGGGAGTGTGGGGGGAAGGAGGAGAGATCAACCAAAGGACTTGTCTGCATGACTATAAGCCTAACCAATGGACACGGACACCAAGGGGGTGAGGGCATGAGTGGTGGGAGGGTTGGGAGAGTTAATAGAGGGATAAGGGCACATATGTAATACCTTAATCAATAAAGAAATTAAAAAAAAAACAACAGAAGACGGATTGATTGGTGCCATTCAGTCACCTGGCCAGTGTGTGCAGAGCACCCGTGATTGGTCCCTGTGCTACCAATGGAGGGGCAAAGAGGATGCAGTAGGTTTAGACTTCCCATCCTCATTCTTAAATTAGTCGGTGAGACAGATGAACACCCATATACTTCTCTGCCACGATTCCAACCATGAGCTCATCACGCAGACACTCCGTACACCAGCCTTCAGTAGCTGTCTTTGGCCCTGAGGGTCTACTCCCCGACCTTTGTATACTCCATAGTCCCTCAGCCTCCGCCACGTGACCCCATTGCCACGATTCGTGGGCAGGCCTCCTTCTGACAGTCTGAAGGGAGTGCTGTGTATACGTTCCGCAGAGGCACCCCCTGTCTTGGCCATACCCACAGTCCCCCCAATAAACTTATCTGGTGCTAAGGGCTTTGTATGATTTATTTCATTGGACTATTCTAAAAATCCTTTGAAGAAAGCACTATTTTTGTTCCCGTTTTACATAAGGAAAAAATGGGGGCTCAGAGAAGTTGAGAAGGTTGTTCATGGTCACAACTGGAAAGTGGAGGAGACGTGCTCTGGGCCCAGGTGGTCAGACTGGAGGTCCAGGCTCCAGCGAGTGCTTCTACATCATGAGTGAGGGGCAGGGGAGGGGAGGCTTTGAAAGGGCCCTTGTTCGTTCCCTAGGCTGTTTTACAACTTTGGGCCTGCAGCTCCGGAACAGAAGGCATCTGTCTCCCCGACCACCTTCTAGTGCTTTCCCTGGCCCATGGCCAGGCAACCATCTTGACTGAACAGCAGGTAAGGTTGACATTTAGACATATTTTCCTATAACTGAAAATATTAGAAAAAAATCTTTCTTTCACAGATAAACTAATTTTATGTGTTAATGTTATTAAGTAAGAACATTCCTTTTTTTGAGTACTTACAGCACTTCCTCTGTTTTAGGTGCCAGAAACAAGAGCCTTATATACAGGATCTCGTGTCATCCTCCATATAATTCGGTATGGTAGGCCTCGTCTTCACCTTACAAGAGAGGAAATGAAACTCAGAAGCAAAGGACCTCACCTAAGATCAATGGATACAGGCTCTCCTTAAAGGCCACAGCCTCACCCAACACCTCTGCGGTTGACATGCCCGGAGTTCGCAGCAGTAACGCAGCCACGTCCTGTTGTCACTGCTTCCAACCATGAGCTCATCACGCAGACACTCCGTACACCAGCCTTCAGTAGCTGTCTTTGGCCCTGAGGGTCTACTCCCCGACCTTTGTATACTCCATAGTCCCTCAGCCTCCGCCACGTGACCCCATTGGCATGCCAGCCTCTAGTCTGCCCAGACCCTGGAACCTCCTGCCAGGAAAGAGAGAGATGGTGTTTAAACACAGGACTAAGTCAAAACCTGCACCCTTTCACATCATCACACAATCTTGGCACTCAACTAACACACAAGCAAAAAAAAAAAAAAAGATAAATATTTTGGGGCAAAGGGAGAGAGGGAGAGAAGGAAAGAAGGAGAGAGAGATGGAGAGGGAGAGAGGGGGAGAAGGGAGAGAGAGTAAAGAAAACTTCTAATTGCAATGTGATGTCTTCCTATGTCCTTGAGCTAGTCAAGAGAAATAAAAGTAGCGATTCCCTACTTGGTTACTGTTGAGCTGTGAGAGTTTTAGCAAGGCCAGTGTCTGTGTTCCTTTCAAGGTCACAGCCATTACTCTCCTGACTAATTGGGAAAATCGTGCAAGTTTTTGGCTCTCCTGACTTGAGTCTGAGGTTCCCTGGAAAGCCAGAGAGTAATATTTTGGTTTTAGTCCTCTTACAAATCCATTGTGAAGCATCATGCAATGAGTAAATAGATGATTTTTACAGGCTAAGTATTCTACCAGGACAAAATACAGACAAAAAAGAAGAAATGAAATTAAATAAAGTGGTTTACTTCATAGGAGACACGAGAGACAGAAGATAAATATGCTAAACTGGAGAAGCCCTTTTGAACAGAAAGAGAAAACGCTGTGGACGTCTCGAGTCATTTCTGAGGAGGATTCCCCAACCCGACATCCTGTTTATCTCCATCCCCTCCACTAAGCAACGTGGGAAGAGCACCCTTCTTGTCCCAAACATCTGTACGGCCTCCTCACCCCTCAAGGTCTCCTTACCCCTCAGATGTCCCAAACATCTGTAAGGCCCCCTCACCTCTCAAACACGCTGACCCCCTGAGCTCCAGTTCCCAACTCGTCCACCCATTCCACAACCAAGCACTGTGTGCGTTTTCTTTGCTGCATGAATGTAGATGGAAACCAAGTCAGCGGGGCTCTCCCTTAAAATAATCCATTTACAGGTAACCACATCCCTGTGGGACCCCTGCGGTTCCTGATGAGGATATAAGCCTCCTTCTATTTGGAAAATGTGACTAAATACCCTGGCCTCCGTGGCTCAGATGGGGGGAGCGTCACCCAGTGCACCTAAGCTGAGCCCAGTTCCACTCCTGGTCAAGGCACATGCCGGGGATGTGGGCTCCATCCCGAGGTGGGGGAGAGGGGGGCCTGCAGGAGGCAGCTGACCTCATATAGAGGTTTCTATCTTTATAAAAATCCATGAAAATGTTTCTTTGTTGGGGAGGGCAGTCCTCACATCTGCACAAAGTGGGCTGTTCTGTGGAGCGCAGGAGAGTGGCATTCTGCAGGGCAGAGGAACATGTGAGCAGGGACCAGGGTGAAAAATAGAGGAAGTGGCAGCTAATTCTCCCGTGAGAGCAACAGGGCAGGATGTGGGGATGATTCTTGTCGCGAGAGAATATGAGCATTTCCTCTTGGTTCAAAAAAATCTCATGTCAACAGTTAGCCCCAAATAGCCTGGTTTTCCCCTCACCCACCCACCCTCAGACTCGGGAGGGGAAGCAGTTCTGAGTGCTTCACCCCTAATCCTTCAGCAACTGGCTAGCAAGATTCAAAAAAAAAAAAAAAATCTCATGTGTTACATTTACACCTACTCCCCCTTTTAAGTTGGATTCTTTATTACCACTGGTATTTGGGGTGGTGTTTTAATACCCGTGTCAAAAAAGTTGAAAGCAATTTGCACTGAGGCGGTCCTCCAAGGGGTTCCCTCTGTTTTTATCAGCCTGGAAAGCAGAAACGTGCAAAATTACTTCTTTAGTCCCCTCCAAGGCCAGTCATTAAGATGTGGAAGCTCCTGGCAGTAAAAATGAATACTACGAATGTTTTTTAGTCAGATAGCTGCATAGAAAGGCTGCTTATTTTCAGAAGCTAATTAGCAGCTAGAAAGCAGATACAAGGCACAGACCAAACCTGGGAAAATATTTCTCACAAATTTGAGAATTGGAAGGTTATGGCTATGGAGATCTCACAGGGATAAGAAAAACACGAGCCCACCACCGGGGAAATGAACAAGGGCATGAACAGATAGCTCACAAAAGAAGTGCAAGTGGTAGTAAATGTAGAAAAAAAATGTCCCATCTTGCTAGAAATCAAAGACATGCAAATGGAAACTACAAGGAGAAGTCATTTTTCACCTCCCAAATTGGCAACGTTGGCAAGAGGGTGAGGAAATAGTCCCTCACACACACTGCTGTGGGTCAACTGGCGAGATGGCTTAAATATTCTCAAGTCTCTAGAATGCACTTTAGATTTAAAAATAGCTTTGACACATGGCCTTTATTCGACAGAGCTAGTCAAATATGCACAAAATTATTTGTCATAGTATTATGATCATAAAAAAAATTAGAAACAACCTCAAGACTTAACAACAAAGGAATGATGACATAAATTATGTCCCCCCTTCATGTGATGGCATACTATTGGTCAATGAAAATCATATTGATGGAGAGAAATAACATAGGAAACAACATTTAATGTGAGAATGTATAAGCAATATTGCAAACTTAATACTTTGATCCAATTACATATTTTTCCATAGAAAAATGATGGAGTATTTAAGAATGGTTACTCCCAATGGACACAGACACCAGGGGGTGAAGGCCTGATGGGGGAGGGAGGGAAAAGGGGTGATAGGATACATATGCAATACCTTAATCAATAAGGAAAATGTAAAAATAATGGTTATTTCTGGTAATAGGAATTGAAGGTCATTTTTTCTTTATTCATCTGACTTGCTTTTGAGGGGTAGACTGTGTCATGGTTAGAAGCATAGGGTTCCTGTTCAAACCGGTACCCCTCTGCTTTCATTAATCACATGATAGTAAGAAGGTAACTTGCTGGTATTTGGGGTGGCATTTTAATGCCTGTGTCAAAAGAGTTGAAAGCAATTTGCACTAAGACGGTCCTCCAAGGTGTTTCTCTGTGCCTCAGTTTCTCTACTTATAATATGGGGATAAAAAGAGTGCCTGCTGACAGGATTCTTGTGAAGATTCGTACATGTCAAGAAATTTCATGATAACGGTCTTCGGACATAGTAGGCACTCAGTCATTGGTAGCTGCTCTTATTCTTTATGGTTGTCAATATTTTCTACATTTTAAAAAGATAATAATTTAAAATTTTAGAAGCTGTGACTAGGCAAAGCTGACCTGAGTAGATCCATGAATACAGCAAGAAGACTCAGAAATCACAGTTGCCCTCAAGTTGAAGCAAAGCATCTGGGTACTAACTACTCTTACTTAAAAACAAAGAAAAGACAAAGATAGGAAATAAGAAAAGAAGGAAGGAAGGGAGGGAAGGAAGAAGGGAGGGAGGGAGGGAGGGAGAGAAAAAGGGAGGGAGCAAGGGAAGGAGGAAAGGAGGGAGGGGTGAAGAAAGGAAGGAAGAAAGGTGATTGGGGGAATACTCTTTTTTTTTTAGTATATTTTTATTGATTTTTTTACAGAGAGGAAGGGAGAGGGATAGAAAGTCAGAAACATCGATGAGAGAGAAACATCGATCAGCTGCCTCCTGCACACCCCCTACTGGGGATGTGCCTGCAACCAAGGTACGTGCCCTTGGCCAGAATCAAACCCAGGATCTTTCATTGCGAAGGCTGAAGCTCTATCCACTGAGCCAAACCGGTTTTGGCAGGGGGGAATACTCTTGTAAAGATAACAGGACATTGATAACTAGGACGTGAGGATTACTAAATCCTTGATAGAGCTCTGCATTTAGCTTGCATGGGGAGAAAGAAATGAAGGAGGTTCAGGGGAGGGCAACAAGAAAGATAAAAGAGAGAAAGTTGTTCCTGAAGAAAGTGCCAGCCCTCTCCATCACAGCTGGGTCGGGCACAGAGCACTGAGTGACCCTCTGTAGCCCTCTGTAGACGAGCACTCACCCTCCTCCATCAGGACAGGAAGCCTTCGGATAAGGCTCTGGGCGCAAGGGAGTCATCAAGGTCACATGCACAGCATTCCCACAATTCCACTAGGACAAGAATGCCTGGGGAGAGAGAGGAAGGAAGATTATTTTCAGAAGGATGCCTCCTGGGCCCCTTTCCCAAAATCCCAAGTTGGTAAATCTAGGCTACAGCTGGATCAGCTCCTTTTTTATAAGCAGAGAAGTTGGCTTGGACAGATCAAGACCTGCTGGGGTCCAAAGCTACTGAGCCTGGCACCTGGAGCCCAGAGCAGGGCCCCTTTGTCTGGACTGTTAAATAGGATAAACCAAAAGCCTCAGGGAGCAGGATGGTCTCTGTCACTCCTTGACTATTTTTTTTTTAATTAATTTTCACAGAGAGGAGGGGAGAAGGATAGAGAGAAACATCGATGAGAGAGAAACATCAATCAGCTGCCTCCTGCATGCCCCCTACTGGGGATGTGCCCACAGCCAAGGTACATGCCCTTGACCGGAATCGAACCTGGGACCTTTCAGTCCGAAGTCCGACACTCTATCCACTGAGCCAAACTGGTTTCAGTTACTCATTGACTTTTCCATGCCACGCAGACCTCTCTTGACAACATCCCTGTCTGTCACGTAAGGATGCTCCTGGTCTGATCCCTCACGACCCTTCAACTTCATGTGCCCATTCTCTGCCCCATTCCAGGAAGACTCTGCACTGTCCCTTGAACACATTTTTTTTTCTTGCCCTTTACCTGGGCTATGTCCCTCACCCAATGTCCCTTCCTCTCGTTTAACCTTTCAGGTCCTACCAGTCCCTAAGTCCAGCCAAGTGTCTTCTCCAGAAACCCTCTGCCTCCTCACTCCTGTGACCACGTATGTGGACAGTCCACCTCAGACAGTTTACTTCCCAGTCCTATATTGTTCAGTCAAACTCAGGAACAAGGACCTTAATAAAAACTACTTTCGGGCTGAAGGGTCCCAGGTTCGATTCCGGTCAGGGGCATGTACCTTGGTTGCAGCCACATCCCCAGTAGGGGGTGTGCAGGAGGCAGCTGGTCGATGTTTCTAACTCTCTATCCCTCTCCCTTCCTCTCTGTAAAATAAATAAAATATGTATTTTTTAAAAAAACTACTGTGGGAGCAGTGCCTTATAGTTTGTAGATTTTCCACATCTATTACATCTTGGGAACTTCATAACCCTCTCCTGATGTGGACAATGTTGTCATCTCCACTGGAACTGGAAATTCAAGTTCAGAGACACATCTCCTGCATTCTTATGGTAAAACCGTCAATAAGGGGCAGAATTACAAGACTGCACCACAGGTGAGAGGAATAGGGGATCCCCCAAGTGAAAGCTGGAAATGTGGGGGGTTAATGAATGGCCCTCTTTGTTCTGCAGGCCCTGGGGAGGGTCGAGACGCCAGGCTTGAAAGAACAGCTGCACCTCGGGGCTGAGCCTGTGTCCTCTCTGGCTCAAATGGTGGGCTCATTATTGCAGCTGTTGCCGGCGTTAGGGAGCCAGACAGCTGGTACTGGGAGACGGATTCAAAGGGAAGAGAGGAAATGGAATCCTGCGAAAATAACTGTGCCTGCGCGTACGTACACAGTGTCCTCCCTTCTCGTAGCTCAAAGCGTTCTGGAAGTGGAACCTAGTTATTCCTTATAGGAAGTCCAGGTTTGGCAAGCACAGGTGAGAAAGCCAGGCAGAGAGAAGGTAAGTGCCTTAGAGGGGCCTTCCCTAGGCATTCCTAAGAACTAGAAGCAGAGTCTTCGAGGGGGCAGACTCCGGTCAGTCGCCGGCATTGGCGACAGGCACTGCAGGAGGGTGTTCCTGGCAGAGCTGGGGAGCCCTCTGGGTGTCTGTGCCACAGAAGAGACAATGGGATTGGAGATAAATTCCCTGCTCCCCTCCCTTTCCTTCCCATCTCTTCTCCACAATAGAAGCTGTGGCCATTTTATGGGTCTCTGCATCCTTTCCCCAAAATTGTAGGGCCTATGCCTGCTGATGAGTCCTTGCTCTGTTTTCTCTTTGGATCTTCTTATTACCCATCTTATTTGTCACTGAAGCTTCCTATTTCACCCCCACCCTTCCCCTTCCTCCATCATTCTTCTTGGAAGGCAGGCAGCTCATCCCATTGCTGTGCCTTGGTTAGTATATAGGTTTCTGCCTCGGGTGAGTGGTGCCATCCCACTGCCTAACCAAATCCTAACTGTTCTTTCTGGTCTATTCTGACCACCAGTCAACTTCTTGGTGGCCTCCAGTGTTCTTATAGTGGGACCTACACAGACTAACGCAAGGTTTTCCTCTTGCGGTTTAGTCCACTCAACTAGACTAAGAGCTGGGGACTAAGATGAGAGGCTTCCTTCCTTCTAATTACCCTCAGCTGCTCATCGCTTACTGTGCAATGGTGTGTATGCAGCATCCTCTTTCTTGAAAGTATCGATTTCTTCACTCTTTTAAAACTCACTTTTCTACTTTAAATTCGCCTGGTTTATGTTGGGTTTAATTTTCAAATCATTATGAACTTTATGGAGCTGTGAGATAAAGGACTTTCCCTGCATTAATGAGTCCTTTATCTCACAGTTTAATCAACACACAACCCTAGGAAAGTCGGGGCTGTTACTACCCATATTTCACAGTGAAGAACCCATGGCTAAAAAAGGCAAAGTCACTCCCTTGAGGTCACATGCTAGTGGGCGGAGGCCTTAGCCACTTGTTACAGTGCTTCGCATAAACCGCCAAAAGTCCCTACCTAGCAAGTGTACAAATTAAGATCTGTAATATATGGGTGTTCCAGATAAATGGGTGAGCTGACATTGGAAGATAGGGGTGTTCCTCTCCAAAGATGAGTCCTTGCCACCACATCCTGAGCCTCGTCTGGGAATGATGTGATCCACCCCAGTCTGATCCTCCTCGCATATGGAGGAAATGTATTACACTGTGAGTGACAATCAGCCTGGGGAGTCCCACACTTCAGTCCTACTCCTATACCCAGGTTACTTGACCTGAGAGCACCTAGGGAAAGAAATCTGATTTCTTCAAGAGCTATCTCTTTCCTGGAAAGCCATGATCTTGTATTTGAGGGCACTGTCTTGGAGACAATTCTTTTTTGACAAACTCAACGGATGGGTGAATTATGAGGGAAGCTAGGCAATTCTCATGGGAAGCCTATAGTCATGGTATGAACTGGTTCAACCCGTTCTTGGGAAAAAAATCTTTGCTGAGAACATGTTCTTGCTGTTGTTCTTTTTTGGGGACTCAAGTGATCATATTACATTCCAAACAAATCTTCCAGGCAGCCCCAGGGAACCTGCGCAGAGGAGGCTGACCACGGTGCAGAGCCCCCAGGGCCTCACGTGTACGGTGCGGCAGCCTGGAGACCGGACTCTGACATCCGCCCCTCCTGCTCTCCGTTAATGCTCTGTGTCCCTGGAGTTCTCCCAGCCCCCACTCCACTCAAAGAAAACCTGCTCTGGATTGCTTCCCCTTCCTTAAAACTGATACTAAACCTTCTCCAAAGAGACCGTGCCTCCAAACAGACGACAATTAAACAAATAAAAAGACATCAAAGGATACTCCGCAAGAGGAATTCACATTGGAATCGACTCAAATATTTTCTAAGCACCTAAGGCCCAGGGAGTGGACCTTAAAGTTCTAAAGAACTTACAGCAAAAGTCACAGACTTGAACTCAAAGAACCAGAACTGTGCTAACCCAATATGGCCTCCAGGGACCACATGTGCCTGTGAGCCTGTGACATGGGGCCAAAGCTGAGATGTGCAGTCACTGTAAAATCACATAAAATTTCAAACACTTAGTATGGTTAGAAAAAGTAAACTATCTCACTGATTATTTTTATATTGGGTACATGGTGTAACCTTTTGGATGTGCTGAATCAAACATTATTTTACAATGTTTACAAATCAGACATTCACAAAAATGTTAGTACAATTAATTTTACCTAACTCCACTTGATAACCATGGCTACTAGACTATGACCCAGCCATTCCACTTCTGAGAATATATCCAAAGAAACCCAAAACATTAATTTGAAAGAATATATGCATCCCATACTCATTGCACCATTATTTACAATAGCCAAGTTTTGGAAGCAGCCCAAGTGCCCATTAATAGATTAGTGTATAAGATAGCTGTGTACATTTACAAAATGGAATACTACTTGGTTATAAAAAAAAAAAAGAAAAAGAATGAAATCTTACCTTTTGCAACAGCATGGATGGGCCTAGAGGATATTATGACAAGTGAAATAAATCAGATAGTGAAAGACAAATACTATATAATTTCACTTATAGTTGGAATCTCAAGAACAAAATAAAGAAACAAAATAGAAACAGTCATAGACAAACAGTTGACAGAAGAAAGGGGGATTTGGGGGCTGGGTGAAAATGGTGAATAGATTCAAAAGTATAGTAGTAATTACAGAACAGTCACAGTAAAGTACAGCATAGGAAATATGTTCGATAATATTATAATAACAATGTATGAAGCCAGGAATATATTTGAAATATTGGAGGGACTACTCTATAAAGTACACGATTGTCTATGAAACTAGTATAGAATAATAATGAATGTAAAGTGTAATTGAAAAAAAAAACCATGGTTACTAGAAAATTAACAGTTGTATATGTGACTGACATTATATTTCCAGTGCCTAGTGCTGACAAAAAACATCATGAGGAGAGGGGCCAGGATACAAACTGCTATAAAGACACTGAAAATGTGCCGTAGGAGGAGAGAGAAGACAGATACATTTCTGTTGGATGACCTAGGAAGACTTCCTGGAAAAATGATAGCAAACTGGGTCCTGAAATAAAATTAGAGGGATAAGGCCTGGAGGCATCCACACCCAGATCTTAGATGGGAATTTGTGGCGTCAGCCAGTCAGAGGACTGAACAGAGAATGTGGTGTTACAAGTCCTAGAGTTTCCAAATCTGATTTCCCATCAGAATTTCCTGGTAATTCTCACTTAGGCTCACCCCAAGTCTTCTGAGACAAGATCGGTGGGTGTCAGGTCCAGATAGCCATGATTCACCCAGCTCCAAGAGTAGGAGTCCCACTGCTCATGGGCCCCAGGCCAGGAAGCTGTTTGAAAATGCCAGCCGCAAATGGTCATGCTTGTGCCTCCGAAAGGCAGCCTCAGGGGGCTTTCCATAACCCACGGCCAGAGACAGCCTTGACATCTTCTGTTCTTTTATATGTCCTTTGGGGGAGAAGCACTTGAAATACTAGACTCAGGAAAACAGCTCAGGTCCTGGGCTGCTCTGGGGGTCTCCCGTCTGAGGGAGCAGCACAGGAGCGCTCCGTGGGCTCAGACTCATCTCAGGGACCACCAAAGGTATTTGTTCGGTGGTTCTGGCTAATCTTTCATCATTCTGGACAGTGATCGAAGGGCTCTTTGTACTTTCAAAAGCTCTTGATAACCACAGTAGGTTAGAAGAAGGAAGATAGAATAAGAGTGAGGGAGAGAATGGGGTAAGGAGAGCAAGAGATTATCCTGACCATGCTGTGGTTAATGGATATGTGCCCCCAAATACCATTATTTCCCTTATTTTCTTTCTTCAGCCCCCACACCCCTTTCTGATCTACAGCAGTGTTGCTCTCAGGTGGGATCCAAAGCCCATCTGACCATGCGCAGTGTCACTCAATGGCACTCTTCCCAGGGGCCAGGGTATCACCAAGCCGGCTTTGCTCTTGCAAACTCGCTTCCAGATTCATTCATTCATTCAACTTGCAACACACATTTCCCAAGTACTGTATCTACTATCTACCAGAAACTCCACTGCCTTCTGGAGATGTACAGGGGATCAGATGAGGTCCTTGGACCAGGGTGCTGACTCTAGAACAGTGGTCTGCAGTGTGAGAGAGACTGGTCAGGAATGGGCTTCTCAAGTGTCCAACATAGCAAGTGACAATAACATATATGTGCCCAGGTATATTTTACTGATAAAGAGTTGTATAGATTTCATAAAGTTTTAAAGGTTTCTATCACTCAAAGAAGGACAAAGATCTACTGGATGGATTGCTACCAGTGATGAGTTTTGTTCTAAAAAGAAAAAAATGTTGCCCTTACCAATTTGGCTCAGTAGCTAGAGTGTCAGTCTGCAGAATGAAGAGTCCCAAGTGTGATTCCGGTCAAGGGTACACTCTCAGTTTGCAGGCTCAAGTCTCAGTGGGGGACATGCAGGAGGCAGCCGATCAATGATTCTCTCTCATCATTGATGCTTCTATCTTTCTCTCCCTCTTCCTTACTCTCTAAAATAAATAAAAATATATTTAAAAAAAGAAAATGTCATCACCTGCAAGCTAGCAAAATAAGGTCAAGTTGGGATCGTTAGTAACACTGTCATTAGCAGGTCAGCTATTTGCCCCAGAACAGATAATATCAAGATGCAGAAAAGTCTGTGCAGGTTCTGCGATCAAAGGCATCTCTCCAGGCACAGCTAAATGTCACTGATGACATTTTATCCTCCTGATAATCATGTGTGAGTACTTATCATTTCTGTTAATATGGACAGATGGTCAGGAAAAATGTTTTGGTAGAAATGGGTTGTGAGTTGTACCTCAAGAGCAATTCTGGTTGGACCAGGATTTGTTGGGTAAGATTGAAGTCATTGGACCAGCTCCATCTCTTACCCTTGTTATTCTGAACACATGGGACCACAGATGCATGGATGACAGCAGAGAATCATTAAGAAAGGAGCCCTCTTAGGAATTGCCCAGCCCACACCAGTATCTACCCTGTGTGCTCAGCAGGGAAGATGCCTGCTTCCATAGCCATTCTTTCTGGAGAGGCACGTTCACAGGAGTCTATCTGGAGAGAGCAGAAAAGATGCCTCCAACTCCCAATTTGACCCCCAGCTCAAGAGGCTTTTAGAGGGAACCTCTTAGGGGGAAGGGAAGGAGCATTCTCTCTAGAAATTGAAGATGGGACAGAGAGTGGAGATGGGGAAGCTGTGGCTTGAGCTTTGAACCTGATCTCTCAACCTCAACAGGAAGACTCGCACCAGCAATGACTTTCCTAGAGCTCCCAACTTGGCACTCCGAAGGCCCCCTTTTTGGGGGGGAGCGGGGGAGGGATTTTTCCAAGGATGATGGGAACTTGCAGAATCTTGTCGTTTGTAAAAGACAGTCTTAGAAAGTTTGGGAGGAGGCTGCAGGTAGACAAGTAGTCCTTGTTTCCCAGCAGAAGCCCTCATGGTCAAAGCAATACTCAGGTTGTTGGTGAATACCAGATGGTTTTAGATTACAGGCCTGACCCCCGTGAGCCCACAAATGATCGTATTTATCTCCTCATTCTGTCGGTTCTTGGCTCCTTGGCTCAGAAGCAAATTTCACAGGCCAGTCCCTTCAGCCAGGGTATGTTTGCACTCTTCATCACACCCCATCGCAGGCTGTGGGAAAGGAAGGAGCTGAGCTATGCACAGTCCAGTGGGTTCAGACCCCAGTCCCACGGTTACTATAGAGCAAGCATGTCAAACTCAAAGGCTAACTAACAAAGGCCAACTAAATGAGGCATGCGGCCCACGAGCCGCAAGTTTGACATGCTTGCTGTAGAACCTTCCGTCAGTCAGCTCTCTGAGCCAGTGTAGCTGTAACATGTTGATGGTAATCGATTACACCTCACTGGGGTGTAGTGAAAATTCAACAAGACAAGGCACCTAGCACACAAAGTTCATGTTTAACCTAGCAAATCCATAGTATTCCGATAAATTTGATGTCAGCTACTTTCGCATGGGACATTCTCTGAACCTCTGTTTCCTAGATGGTTTTAGGATCCCCTCTAGTCGCAAAAATGGGAGAGCCTGCGATTCTGAGCTCGTTCCCCATGGGCTTTCTGTGAGTCGGAGAGTTCTGTTCAGCAAATCCTACGGGGCTACAGACGATGATGCCAAACTAAGGGGTGCAGCTGCGGGCTGTGGCGGGCCGGGGGTGAGACCAGGAGAGGAAAAGCTCAGAGCCCGAGAGGAGCTGCAAAGGAAAAGACAGCTGCAAGTCTGTCCCGAGTAAATCAAAGCGTGACGTTTATTGGGCTATTTCCAGAATAACACCAGCGAGAAAACTGGAATGCAGGATCCGCTTTGCCAGGAAGGATGTCAGAGGAGCTGCCTATAATAACCAGGCTTGTGGCCTAGAGTCAGCCTGGCTTAAGGAAAAGGTCAAAGGTTTGGGGACATGCAGACCTGCGTTTTAATTCTGTCTCCACTACTTATCTGGCCAGGTTATTCAACCTCTCTGAGCTTCCTTTCCTCCTCCCTTAACAACCACCACCACCAAAAAGGGAAATAATAAAGGAAACGTCCAAGATGATGGTGGGCTGTTGGGAATGTTAAAAATAACTTGATATGTTTTGGTATTCAATAAATAAGAGCTATGTGACTCTGAGCACACTACACTAGGGCACCCGGGTCCTCTGGACCTGTAACCATCATTTCTCCAATGTGTACCTGGCGCAGTGTAGAGAACTGTTGGGTGGGGGAGGGGGAAGCATCTAGGCTGGGGGGGTGGGTGGGTAGAGGGGAGAAAAGAGATCAAAAGGCCTATAAATATCTGTCAAACTTTAAAATGCAAATCCCTTGCCTGTCACGGTTGGGACCTAATCTTCTGTTATCACCTTTCTGAGAAGAGAAAGAAAGATTAGCATAGTCTTTCTCTTCATGGAATGTTTTCCTTTGGTTTGGTGTGATTTTGTGGCCAAGCCTGAATATGTGATAAATATTTTCGTTCAACCCAGATCTGGAAGCGCGGGTAGAGAGTTAAGACACTAAGAGACATATTGTGTCATAAAGTCTTAACAGCATGTGGTTTTCTTTGTGGACAGACTGTGAATTGCTTAAGAAAACTAACTCTCATGATAGCCCCTGCAATTTGCATGAGACTTGATGTAGAGAAAGTGCTTGTGGAATAAATGTGTGGACAAATGAATGGACGGACAGTTGCTCATTTTGAGCATAGTAAGCCATCTTCATTAGCTAATGACCTCGTTCTCAGGAATCTCCTTGCTCTACACTTTATTGGGGTCCCCTCTGAGGTGGGGGGCAGTCCTCACAGGGGGCAGCTGTGGCCCTCTGAGCAACTCTTAGGTGGTCTCTGCCGCCCTGTACTGGAATATATAATGCCCAATAGCTGACATTCACTGTGTGCCTGGTCCACCCCTCCCCACCCCCAACCATAAGTCAAATACTAGAAACCTCACTGACCCTCTCCTTCTGCTTCTTTCCCCTTATTGGCCCTGTTTTCTCATAAAATTATACTTGTATGCAATGAGTGAGTGGGTTCCTTTCCAGACGAAAGGGTCTAACAAATGTTGCCAGCTTGGAATGCCCTCAAATACTTATCATTTATTACTCATTCTTGGGCAAATTCAACCAATGCTAAGTCTTACCCAAGAACCGGATGGTCTTCACTCACCTCCTTCTAAACGATATCCACCATTCAAGCCTCCAATCAACTCAACTAGCAAGTCTCTGAGGATCACCTGGGTGCTCACTGGCCGCGCTCATCTGCATGCGGATACCCCCTGATGCCACTCCCTTCTCCCAGCACTTAGTTGTAATATTTCTTATCTCAAGAGCAAATGAGTCTGGTGTCACAAATTAGGTATAAAGGTCTTGAAAGGGACAAAAGGGGTTTGGCTCAGTGGATAGAGCATTGGCCTGCAGACTGAAGGGTCCCAGGTTCGATTCCGGTCAAGGGAATGTACCTTGGGCACATCACCAGCCGGGGGTGTGCAAGAGGCAGCTGATCTATGTTTCTCTCTCATCAATGTTTCTGACTTTTTATCCCTCTTCCTTCCTCTCTGTAAATATATATTTTTTAAAAAGATCTGGAAAGGAGAGACTAGATATTATTCCCTTGTATTTATTGTGCACCATGTCTAGCCAGGTGCTGGATCCATCTTAAGAATTCCATTACAACTTGTGGCACGTTGGTGGTCAAAATGTGGATTTGGGTCCAAAGTTTAACTCCATCCATCCATCCATCCATCCATCCAATAAGATTGTATTAAATGTGTGCTACATGGTACTCACGGTTCAAAGCTAGTTCAGGGATATGACAAAGAACAAGATGAAGCTTCTTTTCATGTTGTTACTGTAGTGATAAGAGACAAAAAAAAAACCCCCAAAACTCTAATAATTTGTGAAGAAAATAACTGAGGGTAATAAGAAAGAGTAGAGAAGTGCGAGTCAGAGTAGGGAGGTGGCGACTTAGCATCGTCGCAAAAGTACTAGCTGAGCAGAAACCGGTGTGGCTCAGTGGATAGAGCACGGCCTGCAGACGGAAGGGTCCCAGGTTCGATTCCGGTCAAGGGCATGTACCTTGGCTGTGGGCACATCACCAGTAGGAGGTGTGCAAGAGGCAGGTGATCGATGTTTCTCTCTCATCGATGTTTCTGACTTTCTATCCCTCTCAGAAAAATATGTTTGTTTGTTTTTTAAAGTGCTAGCTGAATGGTGAGTAGGAGCTCACTACCCAAAAACGTGAGAGAAGTTCAGGCATATGGCACAGCAAGTCCCAGAGCCAGAATGGAGAATGAGCTGGGTGTGCTTAAGGAAATGAAGTAAAGCCAGCAGCACTGGAGCACAGCGATCGAAGGGAAGAGTCCAGAGATGGGGTCAGGGAGTCAGGCAAGGCTCAGCCACAGAGGACCTGGCAGACAGTCAAGAAATTTGCAATTGACACCCAGCACGATGGGAAGCTTTTGCCTGGAGGGAGAGCGCGAAGGTGGCGCTGGTGTCAGAATGTGGTGTGCAATAGCCCACATGCCCATCAGCAGATGAGTGGGTCAGAAAACTATGGTTCGTCTATACAATGGAATACTACACTGCTATAGAAAAGAAGGAATTCTTCCCATTTGCAGCAGCATGGATGGGCCTGGAGAGCATTATGTTAGGTGAAATAAGCCAGGCAATGAAAGGAAAATACCACATGATCTTACTCATTTACGGAAAATAGAGAACATTATAACCTGATGAACAAAAAGATAGGTACAAAGGCAGTAAAGCACCAAACAGACTGTCACATTACGGCGGGAAGGCTGGGGAGTGTTGGGGAGGGTGGAAATAGATCAACCAAAGGACTTGTATGCATGCATACAAGAACAACCAATGGACACAAGACACTGGGGAGTGGGATGAGGACATGACAGGGGGTAGGAGAGGCTGGGGGAAGGTCAATGGGGGGGGGGGAAGGAGATATATGTACTACTATATGTAATATTTTAAAAGTTGGAAAAAAATAAAGTGTGAGTGGAGGGAAAAGACAAAGAATGTGGGAACCAAGATGGCCACATAGGTAAACACCTATCTTGCTGCCCCACACAACAATTTCAAAACAACAACTTAACGACAGAACAAACATCATCCAGAAAGCTGGCTGAGTGGAAATTCCACCAATAAAAGTAAAGATAGGACACTGTGACTCAGAGGAGCGGTGGAGGGCAGAGTTGAGGATACGCGCGCACAGCTAGAAGTTTGGAGCTCTGCGTGCGCAGGCGGATAGGGCGGGAGGCTCAATACCCAGCTGGTTTTCTCGAACGGGGAGGGAGACAAAGGTGTCCCACTGCACTGATTCCCCAGTCCAAGGTGAGGTCCGGGGAACCCACACTCATAGGGGTTGAAATTGGACAGTAAGGAGGAAGCATGCTGAAACTTGGGCACTGCAGAGGTCTGCGAGCTTGTGGAGAGGACGTGTAAACTTGGGAACTGCAGAAGCATGTAAGCGTGCAGAGAGGACTCATGACTTGCTCTCTCATTCAGGAAATTACTGGACTGCATTGTTTTACAACCCTGGGTAAGACTTTAGATATGCAGACTCATTTGAGGAGAGGCTGAATTGTCCGGCAGCGGGTAGAGCTCAGCAGCAGCTTTCTCTCAGAGGTGCATGCAGCCATTACCACCAGGCACAGAGACCCAGGTGCTGTATAGGGCAGAGCTGACAGGAAATCAAGGCTGCCTGCTCAGCCCGGAGACTCTGCCCATCCAAATTGAGCACAGTGATCCTCACAGCCAATTGGCCTGGAGGTCAAATCCTCCTAGTGCTAACAACAATAATCTAGGCTTAACTTCAACAACACTGTGCAACCCATAAAGGGCTGCACCAAGAGTATCCATCTCAGGAAACTGGGGAGGCTGAGCCACTGTCCCTTAGAGGACATCTACCACACAAAGCTAGTCGACCAATTCAGGGAAGCAGCCAAAATGCAGAGACATGGAAAGAAAACAGATGTGAAAGAAATGGAGGGAAAAAAATGACTGGATATAGAGTTCAAAACCATGGTTTTATGGTTTTTCAAGAGGCTCCTAGAAAAGGCCGATGAACTTAATGAGATCTTTGAGATATGATCTAGACCCTCAAGGATATGAACAAGACCCTTGAGGATATGAACGAGGCCCTCAAGGATATGCACGAGACCCTCGAGGATATGAAAAAGGACCAACTAGAAATTAAGCATACACTGATTGAAATAAAAAATATTACACAAAGACCTAAAAGCAGTCTAGAGGACCACAAGAATCAAGTCAAAGATTTGAAATACAAAGAGGCAAAATCCACTCAGCCAGATAATCAAGAAGCAAAAAGAATATAAAAAATTGAAGATAGTGTAAGGGGCCTCTGGGACAACCTTAAGCACACCAACATCCGAATTATAGGGGTGCCAGAAAAAGAGAGAGAGCAAGATAATGAAAACCTACTTGAAGAAATAGTGACTGAAAACTTCCCCTACCTGGTGAAAGAAATTGACTTAAAAGTCAATATTAAAAGCAGCAAGAGAAAAACAGTTACCTATAAGGGAGCACCCATATGATTGTCAGCGGATTTCTCAACAGAAACTATGCAGGCCAGATGGGAGTGGCAAGAAATATTCAAAGTGATGAATAGCAAGAATCTACAACCAAGATTACTCTACTCAGCAAAGCTATCATACAGAATTGAAGGTCAGATAAAGTGCTTCACAGATAAGAAAAAGCTAAAGGAGTTCATCACCACCAAACCAATATTATATGAAATGCTGAAAGGTATTCTTTAAGAAGAGGAAGAAGAAAAAGGTAAAAATAAAAATTATGAACAGCAAATACACATCTATCAACAAATGAACATAAAAATCAAGTGAATTAAAAATCTGATGAACAGGATAAACTGGTAAACATAACAGAATCACGGGCATAGAGAGGGAATGGACTGACAATTCTTGGGGAGAAAAGGGGTGTGGGAGGTGCAGCAAGAGACTGGACAAAAATCATGCACCTATGGGAGAGGACAGTGGGGGGCAGGTAAGGGCAGAGGGTGGGATGGGTACCAGGTGGAGGGGAGCTATGGGGGGGAGAGGGGGAACAACGAAATTAATAAACTGAACAATAAAGATTAAAATATTAAAATAAATAAATAGAAAAAGAATGTGGTTTGCACTTTCTATACATGTGTCTGGCTGATGTGTGCACTGCAAAGCGTGTGCGTGCTTTGAAGCAGGGAGCTCAGTTACGAGGCGCTCCCTAGGAGAGTAGTCCCTCAGAGTCCATGCCCCCTTTGGAGGGAGTGATGCAACTGGGAGGAGACGAGATATCAAATGTGTGGCCACAGGCATGTTGCTTTACTTCTCGGGTAGCTTTCAAGATTAGTAAAAAAATGCACTTAACTGATTACAACAGGCCAAGTCAGAAATGAATGCCAAAAAGGAGTTGCTCTTCACGGACGTTCCCCTGAGAACTCACAGATGACCTCAGCCTGGGGACCTCTGGCCCTGGTGGTTAGGGCGCCCAAGGAAGGGGATGAAACTCCTAGGAGAGTCGGAGCCCCGGATGTCCCGCACCTCCCAGTCCTTCCGCACACACCCAAATCTCCCAGTTTCCCACAGTATCCTTTGTGATGTTGCTTCTCCATGGCTCAACTACTCTGATTTAGTGGCCAGTTTTCCAGAAATCAGATCAGTGGAAGTTAATGCATTTCTCTGACAGGTGGTTTCTTTAAAAGTGCCATAAACTTAGATAACCTAATATTTGCCAAAGTAACTGCAGAGTTTGACTACTAGCTCTGGGTTCAGATCCTGGCCCTGTTTACTATAAGTTGACCTTGGATAAGTTCCTTAGCTTCATATATAAACAGGGGATTAAACGTGCCTGCCTTTCAGAGTTTCTGTGGCGCAAATTTGAGGAATTTGAAAAAGTAGAAAAATGTGTGGATGTAATAGTAAACATCTAATATGTGTCATTTCTCTTCTCCCAAGATTCACTCCTGTTCATACTATCCAATATGCTTTGTCTTTTTTCTTCATATTAGAGACAAATCACCTTCTCAAAATATTATACAGGTTATAATACATTTTAAGAATATTGCTTATTCATCAATGGACTTGGCAAGTCAAAATCAGTAATGTTAAATGTCTACATTCATGTATGTTTCTGCAAAAGCTGTTTATTCTCAGCATGTAGATGAGAGTGAGGAGGGGGGAGGAAATATTCCCAGCTGCATATGAGAAGCACGCAGCAGCTGGGAACATTTGCCCAAGGTAAGCCAGTCTCTACCAGAAATCGGACGATTACTCAGACCGTCGCCTCCCACCTTAAAGAAAGTGTCCTTTGGTCTGTTTCACAGGATGTAGACTGGGTTGTATGGAGTCCTTGACACCTCTCCTAGCACTATCCCAGCTGTGAAGTCATGGGGCCTTCACAGGGCCTGGACTTGAGACGTCTGGGTTCGGACAGCCCCTGTTAAAACAAGCCTCTGGCATCTGGCATTCACAGGGCTGGCGTTCTCGGTTTGGTAAAAATGTAAATGACTTTAGCAATAATACTACATTGGAGCAGTCACTGAATCCATATTGCTTTCTAATAAAACAAACAAACAAACAAAAAAGGCAAAGAATCTGTAATCTACCTTTTCATGAACGATGAATAAATCACCCATTCTCATTTTCAGATTCAAAGGACAGCACTTTGAGACTTCACTCCCAGCAGGAAGGTGGCTATCTGTTGAGTGGTAGATGAGCAGGTTTAAGTTGTGATGATGCAAACAGTATGGAATTCTTCCATTCGGTTTTTGATCAGAGAATTCTAAAGACACAGGCAGATTTTGCCATTTGGGGGAGGTTAACATTTTAGTTTTTTGGGTCTCGGCACAGAATAATGCTGAGGAAGCTCAGGCACTGGATTCCTATTAAAGAAGTTCTGTCTGTTTGGTGCTTACAAAAGAATTCTTCCAAACATTAGCGGAATACGCCGTCATTCTCAGCGCAGAAGACTCAGCCTGATTTCCAGAAGACCCTTTTCTCCATTGCCAAACAGGCAATCTAAGGAATTTATCTGGCCTGGGACTAAATACATTCCCCATTCTGGCAATCACCAGCAAAACTCCCACTTTTTTGGACTGTTCGTGGGCCTGACTCTGCAGCTCATCATTTTAAAGGCAATGTGGCAAGTCCTTTAAGGGGCTAATGCAAGCTGTTAGCTGAGCCTGATAAAAGGTTTTCCTGGCTAAGGAGGTGTTAAATGTTGCCACATTAATCTGCAGATGAAAGGAGGCTGCCTTCAGTGATATTATTTAAGCTGTTTTACCCTAAGTGCTACCAGCGTAACAGGAATAGTGGGCAGTTGATTTAGCCCCTTCACCTTCAGAAAGCAAGGCATCTCACCCTGGCATCTCCACATGACAAAAGAGGACACGTGATCAAGCTGATGGAGGGAACCATCCAACTGGATTTGATCTTTCTTGACGGAGAACGGAAGAACGAAGACCCCAAATTCACCACCGGGCAATCGGCACCCATTCACTGACGGCTCTGCTAGGGGTTAGATTCAGGAACACGAGATGCTCACAGCCTGGTACCTGAGACAAATGCAAACCACTCGATATAAAGCTATTTGCAGATAATATTTTAGAAGCCTAGAGGAAAGAGGGAGGATTCATGAGATGCTATATAAACCCTTCTTAGAAAAGACCAGGTTTATTCTGAGTCTTGATGGATAAGTAAGAGTAGGTGAAGCAGAGAATTAAACTCTGAGCAAAGTGCTGGGGGAATACAAAAATAAATGATTTAATCCCTGTGTTCAGAATTCTGTCTTCGAGAAAGAAGTATATTGGAAAAAAAAAAAGAATATGTCTGCTACATAGTTGACATTCAACTAATATTTTGAGTGTGTGGATTAAATGAGATAAATACTATCATGGAAGTATGCACAATTTCTTCAGAGGCACAAAGAGAACAGCTAATGTTTAGAAACAGAAGTTAGGACATTTGAGCTGGTCCTGACAGGAAGAGGAGTTTGCACAGCCAGCAAGGCAGGAGCAGGCATTTCAGGCAGAGCAGCTCATGAGCAAAGGCAAAAACATCTGCTCAGGGACTCAGGTGACCTTAGGTAGCTGGAGCCAGGGCTCCTGGCTCAGTCGCTGAAGCTGGAGGGATGTTTTGGGGCCAACATTTGATAAAGGACAGAATGAATTATGGAAACATAAATATTAGGGAAGGTCCTTCACTAAAGGAATTAGGAGACCTGAGTTCTAGCCCCAACTGAAGAGTTTTCCAGCTGGGTGACTTGAAAAAATTATTTTAAATTCCATGGCCCTCCAGCTGGCTGTGATACCCACAGAAACATAAGACTCTTTCACACAGTAGTGGTTCAATAAATGTATTAGGTGACTAAATAAGTAATATGTCAGCTGCAAATAGTATTTGGTTTATTTTAAATATATATTTTAATTTACTTCAGAGAGGCAGAGGGAGAGATAAAAACATCACTGATGGAAAAGAATTGATTGGCTGCCTCCTACATGCCCCGCACTGGGGATTAAGGCCACAATCTGGGCATGTGCTGACCAGGAATCTAACCGTGACCTCCTGGCTCACAGGTTGACCTCACCACTGAGCCACACCTCTAAGTCAATTAAAAAAATAATAATAAAGGACATCTCTATATTGTAAGTATTTATCTGGACTGGATGGTCCTAAACTACCAGAGCCAATTGTGGGGCCCAGATTGAACAAATCATGTTCAGCAGATCCCCAGAGAAAATGTTTTAATTAGGATTATTTTTCCTTCTGAATATTCGGAATAAACCTTGATACACAGCTTATATGGTCAGAATCTTTTAGCCTATTGGTCAGGTTCTTTGCTACACTTTGTCCTATTTCTTTTTCCCCTTGCCCAAAGATACCTTCGTCTGCTTTCTGCTCTATTTCTTCACTTCTCGATCCCTGACCATTTCTTGTCTGCACAGCTCTCTGTTCCCTGGAGATCCACGTTCCAGATAAGACTCCAACATTCCCTAAGCATGCCATCCGGGTATTCTGTCATCACCTCAAGCTAATCAAGCCCTCATCCACTGAAATGTCCTGTTGTGATGCGGCTACAATTCTGCCAATTTTTTGCTTATACTTCAAAACCCAGCCAAGTCTGCTGAAAGAACGTTCCCTCCTCTGATCCAGGTGGTAGTGATTGCTTATTCCATTCATTACACACCCAGTTCTATGCTGATTAACATTGTTTTTTAAATAATTGATTCTTGTATGTAAATGTGCCACATTTCCTTACCTTGCTCTTCTCAATTTCTTGAAAATAAGAATTGGGTTTTATGCTAATTTGTATTTCCTGCTGGTCCTTGGCATTTCATGTGCACTCATTACCCCCGAGTAAATGTCTCCAGGATAAATGAATGTGCGTGACCCAATGACTTCACCTACAACTCAGGAACCTGTTACAGCAAGACAAGTCAGAGCTTCTGCCATCTCTGTTATTACACTGTTATTCCCAGTGATGCCAGGAATTGGTTAAATGCGCAGATCTGTACATTAGAAAAGCTGTGGCTAAATATCTGTAGCTGAATCATGAGAGCAGAAAATATGTAGGAATAGTGACTAGAGTAAGAGAGATAATTTAAGGAACACGAGTATTTAAGGAGCATGAATATTAGTCTGTGAAGAGTGTAATTTCTGTTTCTATATAGATTTGCCTATTTGGGAACATTTTATATAAACTGGATCCTACCTGTGGTCTTTTATGGCTGGCCGTACCGTATTCACTAAGCACGTTTTCAAGGTTCATCACATTGTAACATTAGTACATCATTCCTTTTTATTGCCAATTGCATGAAGAGACCACATTTTGTTATCCACTCACCAGTTGATGGGCATTCTGGTTGTTTACACTTTTGGCTATTCTGAATGTTTCTATGGACATCTGTGTATGTTTGTGTGTGGATACATGCTTTCGTTTCTCTTAGGTATATACTGGAGTGGATATGATGCATACTGTTGTAACTGTTTAATCATTTGAGAAACCATCAGACTTTTTCCAAAGTGGCTAACCAATTTCACATCCCTACCAGGTTGTAAGGGTTCCAAATCCTCCACATCCTCACCAGTGCTTATGGTCTGTCTTTTTTACGGAGCCATCCCATCAGGTGGGAAGTGGTATCTCATTGTGGTTTTGATTTTTTCTGATAACGATGAGAATTTTTTCGTGTATATTTTCTTTGGAGAAATGTCTATGAAGATACTTTATTGGGTTTTGTCTTATTACTGAGCTAAAAGTTCTTTATACAAGCCCCACTTAATATAAATCCTTTATCATATTTATGATTTGTAAATATTTTCTATTTTGTGGGTTACCTCTTTTCTTTTGTTGTTGTTAAACCTCACCTGAGAATATTTTTTCCCACTGATTTTTTTAGAGACAGTGAAGGGAGGGAGGAAGGGAGGGACGGAGGGAGAGAGAGCGAGAGCGAGAGCGAGTTTGGGTGCTTCCTGCACGTACCCTAACCAGTGCTGAGAATGGAACTTGAGACTCTTTGGTGCTCAGGCTGATGCCCTAAACATTGAGCAACACAGCCAGGCCCATCTCTTCATTTTCTTAATGGTGCCCTCGGAAACACAAAGATTTTAGTTTTTGATGAACAGGGACAAATCCAGAGGCAGAGAAGCATTGACCAGAATGCTGGTCCTCAGGGGGAAGGTACGGGAGGGAGGGAGGAAGGAGAGATCAACCAAGGACTTGTAAGCATGAATATAAGCCTAACCAATGGACATGAACACCAGGGGGGTGAGGGCATGAGTGGAGGGGTTAATAGAAGGATAAGGACACATATTAAATACCTTAATCAATAAAGAAATTTGAAAAAAAAAGTTTTGTTTTTACGTTTATTTTTTCCTGTCTGAGCTTTTGATGCCATATCAAAGAAATCATTTCCTAATCCAAACTAACAGATTTATGTTTGTTTTCATCTAATTACAGCTTTAGCTTTCATATTTAGTTTTTTGTTAAGATTTAATTATTTTTTCCTTATAATTTTTTTAATTTTATTTTTTACATGTGAACTTATTCCCCCATAACTCCCCACCTATGCCCCACCCCCCTGTTGTCTGTGTCCATATTTAGTTTTCGATCCATTTGCATTACATATATATATATATATATATATATATATATATATATATATAAAAGCCTAAGGGACAGGAACAACTGATTGCTATGATGTGCACTGACCACCAGGAGGCAGATGCTCAATGTGGGAGCTGCCCCCAGCCCACAGGCCCCAATTGCTGGTGGGGCCTGCCAGCCAAACTCCCAGCCCCCCACCCCCTCCCGGCCAGCAGGTCCTGATCGTCCGACCAGGGTTGGGCCCTGGGCTGGGACAGGAAACCGGGGATGGGTGGCGGATGCAAGTAGCAAGGGAAGGGGGAGGCAGGGAGGCGGGGAACCTGATTGGCTCTGATCACTGGCCAGGCCTAGGGACCCCACCTGTTCATGAATTTCATGCACCGGGCCTCTAGTTGTACATTATATGAGGTAGGGGGTGTCAAACTTCATTCTTTTGCATGTGGCTGTCCAGTTGTACCAGTAGCATTTGCTGATAAAGTCTCTTGTTCCCACCTAAGTTGTCTTGGCATTCTGGTTGAAAATCAATGGAAACATAAACGTGAGAGTATATTTCTGACCCTCAATTCTATCCCACTGACACACACACACACACACACCTTTATACAATGATAACAAATTCTTCATTACTGTAGCTTGGTAGTAAATTTTCAAATCAGATTTAAGAAAGGCAAATCCTCCCATTTCTCTTTTAAAGATAGCTTTGCCTATTCTGTGTCCCATAAATTTCCATATGAATTTTACAATCAGCTTCTCAGTTTCTGCAAAGAAATCAGCTGGAATTTATGGGTATTGCACTAAATCTGCAAGTTAGTTTGCCACCTTAATATAAAGTCTTCTAATTATGAACATGGAATGCCTTTCCTTTTAAGTTTCTAAAATTTTCCATTCAACAATACTTTTGCAGTTCTTAGAGTATTTTTTTTTTACTCCTTTTGCTAAATTTATTACAAAGCATTTTATTCTTTTAGTGCTGTTGTACACAGAATTTTCTTAACTACATTTAGTATTACTCACTGAAGATATATAGAACCACAATTGATGTTCATATTTTGATCTTAAATCCTGCAACCTTGGTGAACTCATATCAGTTCTAGTAGTTTTTAGTGGATTCTTTAGGATCTTGTATATGTAAAATTTTGTCATCTGCAAATATTGACAGTTTTACTTTTTCTTTCCAATCTGATTGCCTCTAAACAAGCAAGTCAAATTCAAGGCCGCGGGGCCACATGCCTCATTTAAATAAGGCATATGGCACACGGGCCGGAATTTGACATGCTTGCTCTAGACTTTTTGAGTGATAATGAATAAGCTTATTCAATATTATATAGATTCACTGCTAAAATAAAAGAAAAAAGTGCTATAGAAGAAAAAGAAAACTGAAACAATCCCACCAAACTAGGAGGCAAGAAATCTAATTCCCACATCATTTTTAATTAGCTGTATGATCCTCAGCAAATTTCTAATTCTCTTCTGATTACATATTCTATTTTTCAAATCTTTTTTCCATTTGGCATACCTGTTAACTTCTGGGGATATATAAAGAGCAGCTTTCCTTAGTTTATTCAGCATTACAACCATGATTTTTACTATATATATAGATCATCTTCCTCCTTTCCCATTTTTCCCTCAGAAAAGAGAATAAAGTTACCAAAGCGAAAGAGTATACTAAAAGTATCTTCACATGGAGAAAAATATAACTATCGAAAAGGGCACAATAGAAGACATTGAGAGATTACAGGCAATTATAAAGAATTATCTTCTTGAGAACAAGCTGAAATATAAACAATATAAGGTTTGTGTAAGAAATGAATATAAACGAGCAAAAATATGAACCCTTTAACTCTGCCTAGTATTGTATTTACACTTTAAAGCTATGACTAAAGCATAGTCAATAAAGATATAAAATGACAAAAGTTTTAAAAATATACATTATCTAGTTTTGACCACAAAGATTATCTTTTAAAATGAAAGTTTTAGATATTTTAAAATTATAATTTTGATTAAAATGGCAAAAGTATCTCGACATATAAACTACATTACATTTTTCTGCCAAACATTAATTCGACACCTTCCTTGTGCCTCTGCTGATGATGATGATAGCAGGCTATTAACTAACACTCAAACATTTTTAATTTCAAGTGTTTTGGAACCTCAGTTTTAATCTCTGGCATAAAGGAAGAGGACTATCCAAATAAGTACCAGAGTCATCTTTCTTCTTATGACTCTGTAGGAAACTCAGAGAACCTTTGGCTGCCTCTGGGAAATAGTTTTCTTCATTTACAGCTGTTTTAGAAGTCTGCACATACTGTTCCGTTTCTTTAATATGTGTCTTAGGGTCACTCAATTTGTTGGCATCATTTTTCTCGATGTGGGCTGGCCTGGGCGTCTGAAAACTCTGCTTCATTTTCTCAGTTGCATTCAGCGCTTTCCTCAACACGGGGGCACTTTCTTCATCAGAGGAGTCTCTGTCAAGGCTAACACTTTTCTTCGTTACAAATTTCTGAGTGGTTTGCAGATCAACGTTTCTACTATGACCTAACGAAGTATTTGGTAGCTCAACTCTAGCATCCGAGGTCTTTACTCTCATGCCTTTGACAGAACAGGGTATAGAGGTATTCACTTTATAGTTTTCTTGGAACAGCTGGTCTCCTTTCCGAACTTCAGAGTTCCTAGATTCCCTTTGCAAATGAATGCCTAGATCCTCTGCAAGGTGTGATGGACAATCAGAACTACTGTTAGCCTTATAAAATTCTTTTCCTGGGTGTACGGGTAAAGTTTTCAGGCCCGGTGGCACATTAGCCAGAGGATGTAATGACTTTGTAAGTATTCGTTCCTTTAAAGGCAGGTCCTGACGATGTAAGTCAGTAATGCCAGAACATAGGTGCTCTTCAGGATTAGTCTTTTGAGGATCCCAACTCAACACTTTATTTATGTTTGTGGTGCACCACCATTCTGAGTCACATGACAGTTGTCCTGGGATATGTTTAAAGCTATGAGGGATGGCTGTTTCAAGTCCTGATTTTAAACCATGAGAACAAGTATTCCTTGGAATAGCTGGAGAATTACTAAAAGAAGTTCCCTCCCAATCAATGCTGCTCAAGTGTAGATCAGCAAGCGCCGACACATTATGGGATGAGATACTTGGTTGACTCGATTCTGAAATTAGAGATTTACTGACAGCTGTAATTTGCTGTGTAGCCAAAGGTTTTGAAGAAGAGATTAACTGTTCTTGAGTGTTCAAACAGAGAGCATCTTCAGATAAAAGCAAGCTATTCAGTGACGCAGAAATAGATTCCTGGGGTAATGCAGAATCAGGGAAAATTTCCAAATTTAACTTGGAATTCTGTTCAGAAGAGATTTCACATGTGGGTTTTAAAGTTATGAGTGATTGAAAACTCATCTCATCTGTTTGTGGCAAGTTATTTTCTTTAGGCTTAGTTTTCATGTCTGAAAAGAAAAAAATAATACAATATAATTAAAACCTGTTTTATTTAACTTGAATAAACAAACTAAACAGTTCAGATTGAAAACTATATAAGCAATTTTTGCATTTTTATCTCAGTGCATTCCTGGAAACTGTGGTGCAAGTAATTATAACAAAATAATTAATGACAACATATTATAAAATATTTTCTTCTGGAAACAATGCTTGATCGAATTCTCTTCCTTAGTTTTTCTGGGAAATAAAGAAACTGCATTTATAATAAAAAATATATTACATATACTACTTGCTCAACAAGTAGTTGGTATAATTACTATTATTAGCACTTGGCTATCAGACACATAAGAGAATGGTTTACTCTGGGCTTTTCGGTTTTAAAAGAAAGTATATAGAACTTTCAGCAAAATTTAGATAATATAGACTCGTATAGAACAGGTAGCTCCTCTACCACAGCTGTGTGTGGCTATCAAATGAGATACTTACTTTTCTTTTTCTTCTCTTTAATTTCTAACTTTTGTTTGTGGTAAATAGCAACAATCTCTGGAAAAGCTGCTTCAAATAATGTTTCTTCTTCTATTGTTTGTAAAACTAATTCTCCATGTTTATCTTCTATAGCATAATGTTCTAAAAGATTAAAAATACAGTAAAACAGCCTTAATTAGATATGAAATATTCAATTTTCCAGGTAACAAAGTTTACCGGGTAAACTAAGTCATCTGCAAATGGATGATTTATTGCAAATATTGCTTTATAACATCTCTATTCTAATAATCTGCTGATGCTCATATAGAATTTTCTTCTGCCTAATAAGAGCTGGAAGGAGATTACCTTATTTTTTTATATATTCTTTATTGTTTAAAGTATTACATATGTCTCCTTTTTCCCATTGATTGTTCCCCAGCCAATCCCAACCCCCAGCACATGCCCTCACCCGCTACTGTTTGAATCTATGGATTATGTTTATATGCATGCATATAAGTTCTTTGGTTGCCCTCCTAACCCCTCAACCTCCCCCCACTCCCGCCTTTTCTTTGAGGTTGGACAGTCTGTTCAATGCTTCTATGTCTCTGGATCTATTTTTGTTCAGCAATTTATGTTGTTCATTATATTTCACAAATAAGTGAGACTGTGTGCTATTTACCTATCTCTGACTGGCTTATTTTGCTTAGCACAATGCTCTCCAGGTCCATCCACGCTGTTGCAAATGGTAGAAGTTCCTTCTTTTTTATAGTAGCTAGTATCCCACTGCGTAGATGTACTCATCTGCTGATGGGCACTTAGGATGTTTCCAAACTTAGCAATGGCAAATTGTGCTGCTATGAACATAGGGGTGCATATATCCTTTCTGATTGGTGTTTCTGATTCTTTGGGATATTTCTTAGAAGCGGGATCACTGGGTCAAACGGGAGTTCCATTTTTGATTTTTTGAGGAAACTCCATACTGTTTCCTATTCTGCGTTCTCACCAGCAGTGCACGAGCGTTCCTTTTTCTCCACATCCTCTCCAGCACCTGTTTGTTGATTTGTTGATGATTGCCATTCTGACAGGTATGAGATAGTACCTCATTGTTGTTTTGATTTGCATCTCAGATGATTAGTGACTTTGAACATATTTTCATATGTCTCTTGGCTTTCTGAATGTCCACTTTCGAAAAGTATCTATTTAGGTCATTTGCCCATTTTTTAATTGGATTATTTGTCTTCCTTTTGTTAAACTGTATGAGTTCCCTAGAAATTTTGAAGATTAAACCCTTGTCGGATACAACATTGGCAAATATGTTCACCCATGCAGTGGGCTTTCTTATTGTTTTGTTGATGGTTTCTTTCGCTGTGCAGAAGCTTTTTATTTTGATGTAGTCCATTTGTTTATTTTCTCCTTAGTTTCCATTGTCTTAGGAGCTATATTGGTAAAGATATTGCTACAACTTATTTCTGATATTTTGCTGTCTATGGATTCTTCTAAGAGTTTTATGGTTTCCTGTCTTACATTTAAGTCCTTTATCTATTTTGAGTTTATTTTTGTATATGTTGTAAGTTGGTGGTCTAGTTTCATTTTTTTTGCATGTATCTGTCCAATTTTCCCAACACCATTTATTAACGAGACTGCCTTGACTCCACTGCATGTTCTTGCCTCCTTTGTCAAATATTAATTGAGCATAATGGCTTGGGTCAATTTCAGGGTACTCTGTTCTGTTCCATTGGTCTATAAGTCTGTTCTTGTGCCAATACCAGGTAGTTTTGAGAATAGTGGCTTTGTAATATAGCTTGATATCTGGTATTGTGATCCTTCCAACTTTGTTCTTCTAGAAGGAGATTACTTTTAAATTAGAACTTTAAATTCTCTTGTTTCAGAGGCAGAAGGAACAGCTTAGAGGATAAAAGCCTTTGTTTAGGTAAGGTTAAATTGTTTTAATTTAGTATAATAAGTGTTTAAAATTCAGATAAAGAATATGAATAGACAGTTGACTAAAACTTCAACAATAACTTTCTTTAGTGGTGTCTAATGAAAAGAACAGGATTGATAGGGTCATGAAAAATATTACCGTACTCCCCTTTATCCATGGGGGTTATAAACCAAGATCTCCAATGGATATCTAAAACTATCAGTGGTATCGAACCTCATACATACTATGTTTTTCCCTACACATATATACTTATGGTAAAGTTTAACTTATAAATAGGCAGAGCAAGAGATTAACAACAACAATAGTAAAATAGAATGATTATAACAATGTACTATAATTAAAGTTATCTAAATGTGGTCTCTCTCTCAACATATCTTATTGTAGTGTGCTCACTTGTCAACTCAAGGAAGCACTCTCAAGCCTCTCTTTGGTATGTCCAAATGCATCACTGCTCTTGTGCTTTGGGGCCCTTATTAAGTAAAATAAGGGTGATTTGAACACGATCATTGCAACACTGTGCCAGTCAATCCGGTGACTGAGATGGCTACCAGGTGGCTAATGGGTGGGCGGCATACACAGCCTGGACATGCCCGACAAAGGGATGTCTCGTATCCCAGTCAGGACAGAGCAGCAAATCACAAGAATCTGTCAGGAAGCACATAATTTAAAACTTATGAATTGTTTACTTCTGGTATTTCCCAGCTAATATTTTTGAACTGTGACTGTCTGCTGGTAACTAAAACCATGTTAAGTATAACCCTTCTAAGGGGCTTATACTGTACTACTTTCCAGAGGTTATCAATCTCTTAAAGATACACCAAGGCTTAGTGATAAATGAAAATGAAAGGATTTATATGTAAATTCACAGTAAGATATATAAGTAGAAATAATAGAAATTGGTGAATTTAAGGTGCTTCTCAGTTAAACTAGCTTGGGGTACATTTTCCCCTTAAAGGACAGCTCCCACAAAGAGAGGTGAAAGTGGGCATCCAATCCTCAGTTCTAGACAGGTCTGCATGGTCAAACTGGATTAATGCCACCTTACTTCCTGAAAATAGACTAAGGTTTGTGGGACTGCTTCCAAACAGTTTTCAAAATTCTTCAGCTTTCTATCTTCTTACTGCTTAAAATAGTTTATCTAATATTTTATTAACTAGGGGCCCGGTGCACGAAATTCGTGCACTGGGGGTGAGTGGTCCCTCAACCCAACCTGCTTCCTCTCACATACTGGGAGCCCTCAGGGGATGTCCAACTGATCGCTCACCCCCAGCCTGCCCTCGGGCACCCAGCCATCGCCCTGCTCAGCTCAGCCCGGGCTGCCTGTGACCACCAGGCCCTGGGGGCTGGGCGCTTGCCACCACTTCCGCTCACAGCACCCAGGGGGCGGGCGCTCCCTGCCACCACCACTGCTGCTGCTGCTGCCACTGCAGCTTCTCCTCACAGCACCTGGGGGCTGGGCGCTCGCTGCCACCACTTTTTCATCTCCACCCCCCCCACCCCGGGCCTGGTGCTCATGCCACTTGGCCCCATCCCCGCTCATGATTGGCTGGTAGCATAGCCAATCAGGTCACATTTGCATGTTTCTCTTTTATTATATAGGATTTCATTCTTCAAGTTACCTACATCTTAAACCTTCATTCATAAATCTACTCTCTCACTCATTCACACATAATCACACAATAAAATCTCAATGCCAAACAGAACTGAGACTGGGATTATTTTCCATCTAAATAATCTGTGCTTTTCTTGCCTTTGATTTTGGTGCTAATTCAGAGTTTACTGTATTTCTGTCAATAGCAAAAATAAGAGTAAGAAAACTAAAAATTCCCATGAAAACTAGATTGAGAAAATGAGAAGGGTACCCCATGTGCTGCTTAGCAACCTTGATTTTTTTTAAAAGCAGCTACACAGTGAAATCCAATGAGAAGACAATTTGTAGCAGTGTTTTCTAGAAAAATACCAATCCAAACTACTTCTTTATTATTTTTTAAACATTAAATACAAAAGAAATGCCAATTTAAGACACTAAAATAAAATTATTTGAAGTTTATAATCTTTACTATTAGTCAAAGCCTATTTAAAATAGTACAGGGAAACTACAAAATTATCCCCGGATACATATTTCTTCTCTATTTTTTGCATACATGCATATATTCTACATGTATACAATATTTGCTAAACACATATGGTTTAATGTTATAAAAGGTGCTTAAACTGAATACATACCAGGCTTTTCCCACTCTATTTCAAAGCAATGAACTCCATTTCTGATCCGGTTTTTAACAATTCTGAAAAACAAATTCATCTAATGAAGTCCAATTGCATGAGTTACTTGGAAGTTTTCAATTTAGATACTGAATAATTCAATATCCATTGATTCTTATTCTATTTTTATAATATTAAAAATATTGTAAGGAATTACCACATTGTTATTCAACCAATTTATACAAAAGATTTTATTGTTAGGAGGATAGGGCTTATAATAATTACAGCCTATGAGTAGCTTATTCCTTTCAGTATTATTCAGTGTACTACTTTTCCGTAATAATTTTTGTTTTAAAGTCTATTCTGTGCCTGTTAATTTTGCTATACATCACTTTGGTGAATATTTGCCTGGTAAATCTTTTAAGTCTCTTTATTTTCTAACTTAATGTAAATTTGGTACATGCCCTATAAGAATATTGCCGAATTTTGTTTACTCATCCAATATAATGTCTTCTAATAGATGAGATTAATCTACTTACATTTATTATGATTACTAACATAGTGAAACTCATTCCTATTTCTTATTTTGTGTTTTCTATTATCAAGCTTTTTCTTCACTAGTCCCCCCTCCACCCCCCATTCTCTTATACTCTTTGGCTTGGTAATTTTGTTTTAAAATCCTCACCCGAGGATATGTTTATTGATTTTAGAGAGAGAAGGGGAAAGAGAGAGGGAGAAACATCAATGTGAGAAACGTTAACTGGTTACATCCTGTGTGTGTGCCCTGATCAGAATCGAACCCTTAACATTTCGGTGTAGGGGACGGTGCTTCAACCAACTGAACCACCAGGCCCGAGCTTGGATTGATAGTTTTATATATATTTTATGAATTGGTTTGGAAGATACTAAATGCTTAAGTATTTCTAATGTTTTAGTGGTTACCCTTATATGTCTGCACATACACTTTGGAAGTTTATGATCATATTTTAACCATCAAGCATTATGCAGATATTTATGTACATATTTTCCAGTTTATTAAATTAGCTATGTTTTATTAATTTTGTGCTGTCCACTATTTCTTGTTATCTACATTTCCCCTCTGGGTTCAGTTTTCTTCTTGCTGAATGAAGTACATCCTTTAATAATGCTTTCAATGAGGATCTGTGAATAGTAAACGCTTAGTCTCATATGTCTGAAAATGGCTTACCAACCAGTGAATAATATTTTAATAATGCTTAGGCTGCCAATTATTTTTACTCAAAGTTTTAAAATATTATCCTGTCATCCGCTGACATCTATTACTATTATGAAAGATGTGTGCTATCTCATTGTCTTTTCTTTGTTGTCTTTTTGCTTTGATACTTTCCTGCAAGCCTTTCATTTTGAAAGTTTCAAACCTTTAGAAAACTTGCAAGAATAGTACAAAGATCACTCACATACCCTTCAATTGAGGTTCCTCTATTCACGTTGCATTTTTCCCCCTTGTGTTGGTCACTGAAATAGTTATCTGGTTAAGCCTGGCTATATCTTTTTATAGCATTGATTTCTTTTAATCTATTATAACTACGTGTTGGAAACAGAAACGTTATGTCAGAGCATGAAGTTATCATGTTATCTTGGCTATAAGCTCTGAATAGGCTTTTATTATTCCGGGAGACCTTTCTTCTTTCTTTATTAAGATATTAATAAGAAAATTTTAGATCCTAAGATATTCAAATGCAAACACACACAATTCATACCGAATTGGCTGGAGTTGATTAGAGTGTCTTCTACCGAGTTTCCTTTCTGTCATGTCATAGTGGGTCAAAAGCACCAACAATTTCTCACATGCATAGTGATTGGGCCACTCCATTTTGTCGAGAGTAAATCTCTGTAAATATAATCAAGATAAAATAAGGTTTTATCTCTTGGAGACAAAATTATTTTTCCTTCAGAATGAACATTCAAGTAGTATCACTGACACAACAAGGAGCCCCTAAGGAGCCAATAGTACATAGTAATTGCGAGGGTTCCCCATTTGTATGTCAGCACGGTATTTCCCAGATGTTGGGTGAGTTACTTAACTCCTCTCAGCCTCAGGTAAAACATAACCCAGCTCACAGATTATGAAGATTAAGTGACATTATATGTAATATGTTTTTTACAAAAGCAAATTTTAAATGTTCAATAAATGTTGGTTACCATTATTTCTGCTGTTGATAGGAATAAGCAAGAAGTGCTTATAATTTACTGAGCCACTGTTTCCCTAGCCACTCTATTAGGGGTTACTATAAATAATCTCATTTAACCCTCATAGTGACTTTGTAAAATAACGTTATTTCTATTTTGAGGATAACACATATCCGGTGTTACAAAGTGAGTGCTAGACTATCCAAATTCACATGTATGTAACTGGTTACAAACGCCAATGTCCACACAAATTACACCCCCTGTCCTGACAGTATGCTTGATCCTGATACTCTTTGGTTATCAGCCCCCCTCTCAATACACTGCCGAATACAATATATTTGTACAATGTACTTAAGGTGTTCTCTAACAAATAGCATCATTACAATCTGCGTTATGGTCTGCAAAGTACGGGTACTAGGTAGCAAAGAAATGAAGACTAGAAATAAATGCTGACAAAAGCATGGATGTCAACAGTAAACCATTCAAAGTGATTATCCCTGCTATCTATCTTCCTACTATTCAACTTCATACTGTAAAGAATTTATTTTTAGATACCTGAAACAATAATAGATCAGGTCTTTGATACCTGATTGCCTTTACCAATTTATCCTTGTTCAAAAGGAATTCTTGAATAACCTAACAAGAGAAAGAAAATAGGAATTGAGACTTCAAACTTTAAAAAAAGAAAACTTCTGAAATAAACACACTTGAATTATTAGTTATTACCTCATGGAATGGGAATCCCTCACAATGGTAAGCTTTTCTGAAAATAAATGATACACATGTTATTAATATCAGATTAAAACCATCTCATCTAATGTCTCATTTAATGAAAAACGTCCTTGTATAGTATCTCAGTCATCAAGTTTCCCTTTGAATAACTATTATATTACCATCTCCTGAAATGGCCTAAATTTTTAGCAGATTCAAGGACTTTGTGAAATGTTAATTTAGACATGGGGGAAAGCTATATGAAAATACTTCAACCACAGGTGTATAAAATAGGTCATGCCAGGAAAGAATGAGTTAAAAACAAAACTTACTTCTTAATATTGTTCTCTACTGTAATCAGTTGCCTATCCTGCTCAGTTTGGTGCCATTCACAGGGACAACAGTATTCATAATCATGTGGTTCACAATATCGATCTGTCTCACATAATTTGCATCCATTATGTTTATGATCCTTAGATGAACCTTAGGGAGATTAAGAAAGTATGATTTTCACTGCTTTTTAGAATTATCTTCTATTATACTTTTTCCCTTGCCCTTACCCAAATTTTCAAAAATGAATACTGCCTAGCACAGTGCTTTGCTTATGAAAGGGTTTCAATGCATTTAGGTTGCAGAGAATAATGCACACTGCAGCAATTTTTAAGGGGAAGTAGTTCCTAAGCTATTACTATCACATGACACTTTGTTTCTGTAAATTCCATTATCTGAAAGTGTTAATTTGTAACTTGAAATTATCTAATAAAAGAGCAATATGCAAATTGACTGTACCTCCAACACACCCACAAGCCACGCCCACAAGCCAATCAGATCAACCATGCAAATTAACCCAACCAAGTTGGCAGTTAATTTGCATATCCACGCACAGAAGATGGCATAGAAGGAAGCCAAGCACTGCAGAAGGGAGCAGAGCTGCAGAGAAGCAAGCAAGCGGGGTGAGGGGGAAGGGAGGGAGCGAGGCAGAGGAGATGGGAGCGAGGCAGAGGAGATGGGAGCGAGGCAGCAGAGAAGGGAGGGAGCTTTGCTCAGGCTGCAGGAAGCTCTATTCTTGCAGGAATCTTCCTGCAACGGGTCTCTAGTACATTGATAATAATCAACAATGGAAAAGTTTATGGTTAATTTGGTAGCTAAATTCAAGAAAAGTAGGCTATAATTATTAGTATTCAAAAAGGTTACTTACTTTATAGAATAATTTCTACAATGGTTTCCTTAATTAAAATGTTAAAAGAATACAGCAATTAATTACCTCTTTTAGTGTCTAGCTCTAAGTCACCGGTATAACCATTTTTAAATTATGCTTGGAACATGAACAAATTATGACTTTGACAAAGGTGTGAGACCCTAGTTCCCTTTAAAAGGAAAGCATGACCATCGTCAACATTGTTTTGAGAATATGGAAGAGCATACATAACTGATATGACCTAAAATTATCATTTGTAAGTTATCAAGAAAATATAGAGAATGGAATCTTATCCATAAAAAATTTCTTTCATTTCAGCTACAATGTAATAATGTTAAGGAAAACATAGTAAGACAAACAGAAAAATGTCATGGCTAGTGTGGCTTGGTTGGTTGGGGTGTCACCCTTTGCACCGAAGGGGGTTTGATCCTCAAGTCGTGGTGGGTGTGCGAGGCAACTTCACATTGAGAAAGACTTTCTCTTCCTGTCTCTCCCTGTTCCCCACCTTAAAATCAATGGAAACAGCCAAAACAGGTGTGGCTCAATGGATAGAGCGTTGGCCTGCAGACTGAAAGGTTCCGGGTTTAATTCCGGTCAAGGGCATGTACCTTGGTTGCAGGCACATCTCCAGTGGGGGGTGTGCAGGAGGCAGCTGATCAATGTTTCTAACTTCCTATCCATGTCCCTTCCTCTTTGTAAAAAATCAATAAAATATATTAAAAAATAATAAAAAAATAAAATCAATGGAAACATATCCTCAGGTGAGAATTAAAAAAAAAAAAAAAAGGACAAATACATAAAGCAGATGAGCTAACATGACCTCAATCTCTCCTGAAAGTGGAAGACCTTTCTAATATACTACGTATCAGTGACTTTTTTTGAAAACCAAAACTAATAAAGAGAAACCAAGGTATTTTCAGAAATAATTAACACGTTTTAGAAATTAGTTTCCAGGCACTATCTTCACACAATCAAAATGCACTATAGGACAATTAAGAACCATTTAAATATATAAGTATAAATTATTGTTAAAGAAACAAATAGGTTCAATTCCTTTTCCTTAATACTATTAGTGTAATTTTCCCCTTGAAATAGATTTCTATATTAAAAACATAATTTTAAGATCTAAGTAATTTGGATTCATAGCTTGAAAGTGTACTTGTTCTATATTTATCATTTATATCACTTTATTTAATTCAACTAACATTTATTAAGTGCCTATTACGTATATATATATACTACTGGCCTGCAACCTCTCCAACCGGGGACTCCTTGAGGGATGTCCGACTGCCAGTAATTTCCAACTGCTGGTTTAATTACTGGCAGTCACACATTCCTCTAGCAATCTGGGACAGCTGGTCCCTAACCGCTCACCTGGCTGACTGCCTTCTGATTGCTGCTAACACCTCTGCCTGCCTGCCTCATCGCCCCAACCTATCTGCCTGCCTGCCAGCCTGATCACTCCCAATTGCCCTCCCTGCCAGCCCGATCCCCCTAACTGCCTCTGCCTCTGCCTCTGCCCTGCCACCATGGCTTTGTCCAGAAGGATGTCCGGAAGGTCTCCAGTCTAATTAGCATTTTACTCTTTTATTAGTAAAGATGACAACTCCCGACTCTGAGGATTCCCAATCTAGCGGAAATATAAAATGTAGCTATAAGAACAGGGGTGAAAGTGTGGGTATCTGACACTAATACTCCAAGATAGCATTCCCTATGTCTGCTTACCTGGATGGGAACACACAGAGCAATGAGCCAGTTTTTGAATAACTAGTGGTTGTTGATTAGAGTTACAAGATTTTTCCTCACTCCACTGAATAAACCTTTAAAAGAAAATGATTTTAAAAAGAAAAAACAAATATACATAAAAAACCCCAAGGTCACCAAAGTGCCATGTTCTCAAATATCAGGTTATTCTGTTCCCTTCCAACCTACCAATTTATTTTTCTTTTGGTGGTAAAGTTACTGTCCAAATTAGGAAACCCTCAATTTTTAGATGTGCCCCCAAGAACAGAAGAAATCCAACAGGAGTAGAGAAAGAGTGTCAGAGCAGGGGAGAGGGATTGAAAGAAAATATATATGTGTATGTGTATGTGTATGTGTAATTTGAAATTGTTTTAATCATCATTCCTTCTTGATTTCTACAACTTGTGCTTCCTTTCATGCACTCACCATCTCAAACCTAACTGGAGGCCAGACTGGCTGAAGTCTCCAGTGTTCTCATTCTTTCCTTTATTCACTCTATTTCATCAGCCTTAATATTAGTTTGTGTGTGTGTGTACTGATATATTCATTCAGCCTTTATTTTTTCAAAAAGAATCTTTACTTAAGCATACATGTAGGGAGAATGACTCATATACATTTGTTTTTTTATATCTTTTCTAAGTGCCAGAGTCTAAAACAGAAAGAATCACTTCTGTATATCAAAATAAAGGTCAAGGGCAAAGTATAACACTAAATAAAACATAAAGTTTTGGGGTAAGAACTATTTAAAAAATCCAGATAATTAGAAATTGTCTTTTTCTTATTATCCTATCCAAACAGCATAGCCATTACTTGTTTAATAAAAGATTTAAAGAAAATGTATATTACTGTTAAAATGTCTCTAAATAATAGTTGATTGAAAAATATATATTTATTGATTTCAGAGAGGAAGGGAGAGGAAGAGATACAAACATCAATGATGAGAGGGAATCATGGATTGGCTGCCTCCTGCACACCCCCGGCACTGGGGATGGAGCCCAACACCCAGGCACGTGCCTTTGACTGCAACCGAACCCGGGATTCAGTCCACAGGCCAACACTCTACCCACTGATTCACACTGGCTAGGGCATAATAGTTAATTTTTCACTAAAAGTTTCAGGTCAACTTAAAACCACCATAGGATAAACATCATAATAAAACATAAGTTCTGAATTGTTCCTCTATTTAGAGAAGTTAAAGTTCTAATAAAAAGCTAAATTATCTCTTCAGCTTGCTGTCTAGTAACTGGCACTAAAGTTACTATTTAGCTTTTGGAACTTCTAATTCATATACTACAAAGACCAAGTACATGCTTACTAAAAATTAGCATTAATTGATGCTGGCTGCTGGATAAATAACAGTTTAAAAATAAACAGGGGGAAAGTCAGTCTAAGCCAGTGGTCGGCAAACTGCGGCTCGCGAGCCACATGTGGCTCTTTGGCCCCTCGAGTGTGGCTCTTCCACAAAATACCACGGCCTGGGAGAGTCTATTTTGAAAAAGTGGCGTTAGAAGAAGTTTAAAAAATTTGGCTCTTAAAAGAAATTTCAATTGTACTGTTGATATTTGGCTCTGTTGACTAATGAGTTTGCCGACTATTGGTCTAAGCTAATCAAAATTAAAACATAATTATAACAAAAATGTAATTTCATTCCTTTCAAATGTTAACACCAACATTTAATAAAATGTTGCCAAAAGTACAAATTGCTGAAATTACGTGTAGCTGGACAAAGACCGTATTTGTTTGATTTTCCCTCTTTGTATTAGTTTTCACAATTCCCAAATAATTCCTTAACTCACTCACCTCTATGCCAAAGAGTATCTTTTTTTCCTGCTTTGGCACAGTAATCACTGATCTCAATAATGAATTTATTGAAGGCTTAGATCTATCAATAGCTTTTCAGCTGAAAGAGAAGTATTGTAGGAAAAAGCACAGTAATTTGAAATTGTTTTAATCATCATTCCTTCTTGATTTCTACAACTTGTGCTTCCTTTCATGCACTCACCATCTCAAACCTAACTGGAGGCCAGACTGGCTGAAGTCTCCAGTGTTCTCATTCTTCCCTTTATTCACTCTATTTCATCAGCCTTAATATTAGTTTTAGAGACCACTGCTTTCATCGAGTGAGTCTAGTTTACACGCTTTCAAAACTAAGTAGCATCGTTTGTAAATTTCAATATATTCTTTATCTTAACTGGTTCAAACAGTCTAAGTTAATTTGAATACATATATTCTTATATGCATGGTCATAGAACAAAGGAAGTCAAGTACAAGTTTTGATCAAGTGTTACTTATTAAATATTTATAACAGATTAGGCACTTCATTTACAAAAATAAATTCAATATCAAAGTATTTTATATTGAAAGTAATTTTAAGGATAAAATAAAAATATTTTTAAGGATAAAACTATTTTAATGTTACATTATCTTTACTTGGTGGTAAAATAGTCTAAAATAGCCCATAGCAAATGTCCATGGTTACAAATAAATGCATTTGACATCTACTTGTGTTTACAGTGAGCTAGTAGTATTGAAAAAAATATATAGTATGGTTTAGGGTATACAGAAATGGGTTTACAGTGTATGTGAAACACAGAATTTATTCTTGCATTATTATTTATTAACTACTGTATTATTTTTCATATGAACTGTAAACCTACTTTTGCCAACCCTTTCTTTAAGAAATTTCAGAATAAAAATAAGTGATTTCAAATGAAAATATACATCATTTTTCAAAATACAAAACCTTTTATTTGGAAAGCATAATATTTTTTGTAATCCTATATAAAAGGCTAATATGAAATCCACCGAAGACCAGAAGGAATGGTCGCTATGACGTGCACTAACCACTAGGGGGCAGACACTCAACAAATGGAGCTGCCCCTCGTGGTCAGTACGCTCCCAGAGCACTGCTCAGCCAGAAGCCAGGCTTATGGCTGGTGAGAGCAGTGGTGGTGGCGGAGCCTCTCCTGCCTCCACAGCAGCTCTAAGGGCCCGTTGGTGGACATCCCCCCAGGGGCCCAGGACTACAAGAGGACACAGGCTGGGCTGAGGGACTCCCTTCCCCACCCCCCATCGCACAAATGTGCACCAGGCCTCTAGTATTCACTATAAAATCAACAAGGATAAAAGTCTGATGTCAAAGAAAACTTAATTTTTAGTTACCTCTGAAGTAAACTTTGCCCTTTCAAAATCTGTATAAGTTTCAATGCTTGCTCTTTCCCAACTCCAGGGACACCCTTTCAGAAAGGGGGAAAGAAATTCAAATTCATTAGAAAATGAATAAAGCACATAAGTCCATTTAAAAGAAATTCTTGCAGCCGAAAGAATATGGTAACTACGTGATGATAGGAAAAGATATGCAAAATACATTGCTGTAAGAGGAAAACCACAAATAGCTTAGGGTGTGATCTAGCTTTGTAAGTTTAGTAACAATTAAGTTGTTAATCTATTCAAAGGAAGACAGTCAGAGGATTATATGCCAAACCACTGATGATGTTTGTTTCAGGAGAAGGAAGAACAGAATTTCAGAGGGCATTCGCTTTCTTTGTTAATTACCTGGGTAATGCTTTTATTTGAGCTAACTTTATATTTATAATCGGGAACAAGCATGTCATTTAATGATATGAAGTTTAATGCTTAAGGACCCAGATGCCAAAAGGGAACAAAAAAGAGCTCCAAGTTAAGGAAATTAAAACAAGCTCCAACCCAGTAAGCATAAATTCACATGGTAATTTCTGGTTTAAATTGAGGCTTCCAGTTCCTCTAAAAGTTTACAAATATTTCTTTATAAGCAAGGGTGCTTATTTAGCCAATATGCACTGGAATAGACACACCAGTCTTACAATACTTCTCAAGCATCCTGAGTGCCTGCTGGCAAACCCTTTAACCCGAATACCCTTCCCAACCCACCAGGATCCTGCTACTAAATGGTAGCACATGGCACAACAGATGGCAACCACCAGTTGCCAAATATTTTGTGTATCATCCTTCTTGTATCAGTACTTAGCTACATCTTAAATTTCTGAAGACAAATCGACCAAATGGTGGAACAACCAGTCGCTTTAACACACAGTGGCCACCAGGGAGCAGACACTCAATGCAGAAGATGTCCTGGTGGTCAGTGCACTCACTCCCACAGGGGGAGCACTGCTCAGCCAGAAGCCAGGCTCACACTGGCCAGCACAGCGCTAAGGACCTCTTGGGGGATGTCCAACTGCCAGCGGGGAGTGGGTCTAAGTGGGCAGGCAGACATCCCCTAAGGGGTCCTAGGCTGCGAGAGGGCACAGGGCAGGCTGAGAGGACCCCGCCATCCCCAGTGCACGAATGTTGTGCTCTGGGCCTCTAGTCCTCCTGTATTTTAAGAGGCCAATATGCAAAATGACCAAACAGCAGAACAATTGGTTGCCTCCCATGGCCCTGCCCTTTGCGCACGCACCAGTGATCTGGGACCCCCTCTCTCACGCCCTTCACGATCTCGAACCCCGGACCTCAGGCACCCATGGCAAAGCACGGCAGTGGCTGGCCTTCCTGCAATGCCTCCACACGGCCTGGGGAACTGGCACCGCGGGCTCAGCATCCGCTCCCCAGGCCCATGGCACTCGCTCCCCAGGCTGTGCGGAGGCAGCGGGAGAAGCAGGATCGTGCACTGAGCGGCCCCGCCCCCCACTCCTGATTGGCTGGTAGCATAGCCAATCAGGAGCCAAGGTACAGTCACATTTGCATGTTACTCTTTTATTAGATAGGAAGGATGGCAGTTTGGGTTACAAAGGACACAAATGTTCAAAACAGCTAAGGCTAATGCATAATGTAACACCACTGTAGATAAAGTTGGTTTTTTACATTCACATTGGGCTGCTTCTAGTCTATAAGATTTAATAATTACATATGGGAAATAGAAATTTTCTATTTCAGAATTACAATTATAATAAAAGAATTATTTTTTGTGTTATTTAAAAATCTCATTCCTCCTTCCTCTTTTACTTATTAGTTAAAAAAAAAGTTAATTTCACCTTCTGGTCACTGATGACATAAATTAGAAATTAATAATTTGACTTCCATGCTATGTTTCCTGTCTTCTAAGCTCTAGCTAAAAAAAAGAAAAAAATTGTATGTCCTCCTTCTCTAGAAGTCTCTTGGGGATAGCATATACAGTATAGTATATGAGGGATTCAGTAAGGAGAGATGATGAGTAGGGACATAATAATGGGACTACAGAATAAGAGGTATAATACAAGTAATTTCATATTTTTAAATATAGTATTTAAGAATGGGGTTATCCTCATAATTCTTATTCACTCACTTAATACACCTATTTGTTACAGAGCACTATACTAGTATTGTGCATGTTAAGATATAAATAAAAGGTTTTCTGAACAAAACTGAATGGGGCACAAAAGGATGAATGGCTTATCCCAATAATCATGTAGCTTAGCAACAATAATAACAACACCAAGCGTGTGCACAGCTTTCCGGAAAGCTAAAGCCTGAAAACCAAGAGATAGATAAAAGAGTGATAGAAACTAACATTAGCAGGACACAAGAAAAGAATAATTCCTTTATTTCTTTAAAGGGTAGTTGAAACTTGGAATGTGAATTCTTAATCTAGAGCAATGGTTTATGCGATTCAAACTGTTATAATAACGATTATTCTATTCTCATTTAGAAGCTTCAGTGTCACAATGAACCAGCTTTTTAATGCCACTTGAAATGCTGATTATTTTAGTTATTGAATATTCTCTTATGCCTAAAATTATAATCTAAATTAGGTTCTTAATCATATAACAATTCTGTATTCATATTTATGCAAATCATAAGAAATAAAAGACCCTCACACTACGAAGAGATTTTCAGTGTACCTTTGGAAGATAATCACAGCCAAGCAGGATTGCCAGTCCAACCAGAGCATCTCTATCCAAACCCAGTTTACTTTTGACAGATGACATTGTGTAACAGTCAACATGTGGGTCCTAAAAGAAAGCACAAATTTGTTTAATCTTCAAAACGTAAATGTTTACACATTAAATAGCATTATAAAAATGCGTCAAAGATGTCTCTAAATATTTAATTATTCCCAAATGTTTAAAAAGAAAAATTATTCTAATAACCAGAATCTTTGTAGAACCTAACACTTTAATATCTGGAAATGAAGCAATCTTTTCAAAAATAGCTAAACATTTTAGTCTTCATTTTTTTCTGTATATAAAAGATTTTTATCTTACAAAATTAAACACTTTAAAATGTATATTACTGAAAGAAAACATTCCTTGTAATTGCAATTTCTAAAGTTAACATTATTAAACATGGTACATATTCTTCCCAAATACCTTTTCTTTTACATACATATACAAATATTTATAACGAAGCATATTTTAAGTAAAAACAGGATTATATAAAAGAAATATTTTGCAACATTTCTTACCCACTAATATATCTATGTATCTTTACTTTTGATACTAAATACCGGTTTAATAACTGCTTATTCTTACGTTATATCAATTCTAGGGCAGTGTTTCCCACTGGGGATACTACAAGCATTTTCAGAGAGAACAGAATCGTCTGGCAAGTGATTTAGCTTTTCTGGCTCCAAACCATCGAATGTGTATAGCCTTTCTTTCCCAACCTTGAATAGTTATAACCAAAATGTCCCCTAGTAATGTCTCCTTAGCTGAGAACCATGACTATGTTTAACTATTCCCTATCAATAGGCATTTGGATTGCTTATCAAATTTTTGTGATTACTGACAATGCTGGAAATAATATCCTTGCATACCTCTCCATGAATATTTGGAGGTGTTTTTGAGGATAAATTATTAAAAGTAGAAATTCTGGGTAAAAGCAATAAATTCCGTATGTAATTTTATAATATACTTTAAAAACTAATTTAGAATTAAAGGACGTGAAAGAAGTCAAACCCTTGGGAGAGAAATCTACATTTCAAAGAGAATGAACTACGGGGCAATGATATTTAATAACAGTGATAAGCATTTTCCCCACTTAATCAGTAATCTCTTAAAAAATGTAGTTTGCAAAACAAATGCTGACAAAGAGAAAGAAACAAATACCTTGGTACTCATAGTGAAATTCCTATAAACAGTCTGGGCCCCATAAAGGAAAGCGTCCCCATCGTTGGTGAGGCAGCCGTCCACATAACCGTTGGCATCGAGGTAAGCGCACATGGCTTCTGCTTCCCCAGCAGCTTGGACCCAGGGAATGCCTAGGCATTCCAGCAATTCAAGACACTGAAAAGAAAAAGCAGATGCAAGAAATCGGAGAACGTTGTTATTGCTAATCTTTTTCACTTACTTTTCTATATTATAAACTAGAGGCCTGATGCATGAAATTCGTGCAAGGGGCTTGGCCCTCGCAGCCCCGGCTTTGTCCGGAAGGTCGTCCGGAAGGTCATCCGGAAGGACGCTCGTTCAGCTGTCTGGTCTAATTAGCATATTACACTTTTATTATAGATACTAACAGTACTATATTAAGTGTCTTACAAATTATGATACTTGCTCAATAGCATCTCAAGATTCTGGAAATATCTTGTAAATGATTCATCACATTAATATTTACATCTGTAAAATTACAAAAAATTTCACATAATGTTGTCATGTGATATGGGGATTATGCAATTTGGCTCGAGGCTTTAAAGTTCTCTTTTCCTCATATCATCTCTCCCCTATAATGAAACAAATGGTAGGAAACCACAGAGGTCGGCTGTTGATGTGTTCCTAGGAAGTCAAATGTCTGTGCAGAATGTCCCTATCAGTTTGCTGATGCATAAATAACCCTGAGTTTTCTTTGGATTATGAACTTAACCGAACTGAGCAGCATATAGTGTAGTCTTATATCCCAGTGTATTCTTTCTTGTCATGTACAATCCTCAAACTCTACCACTGGGGAATACTGGGTTAGGTGAAGAAACAAGGACACTGTAGTTTGGAGAATGACAGAGTAAACAGCGTCTCTTTTGCTTTAACTGATCAATTGCTTACATGCTACATTATGTAAGAAAATCCTCTGCCAGATGTTGCCCAACGTGGACCAGGTCCAAAAAGACAAAGTACTATGTTGACAAAAAGGGCACTTTTCAGAAGACAAGTTTTGTTACAGGTATTGTTTTATGGCAACACCATAGTTGCTTCGACCTTCCTCTAGATAAAAAATATCCTTTCATAATAAACAAGAGTTTGAAATTTATTTTAGATTCCAGTGCCATTTGTCACTTCAGCTCTTCAAAAACCAGCAGAGAATTTGTGATGAGGCTGGTTGTAAATTTCCCTACCCTAAGTCCCTGTCACATGAGGGTGCATGTGGTGTTGGAGAAGACTAATTTGTGCCTTTCATGCTTGTAACTAAAAGTTGGCAGTGGAATAGAAGGAAGTAGGGCCTAATAACTGAGGATACAGAAATATGAAAATAATGGGCAGCTAACACTGAGCAAAATGTCTAAGAACACCCCAATTACTGTAATACTATATAATAAAGAGGTAATACGCAAATCGACCATCACTCCAACACACAATATGGCTGCCCCCATGTGGACACAAGATGGCCACCACAAGATGGCCTGCAGGGGAGGACAGTTGGGGGAAACCAGGCCTGCAAAGGAGGGCAGTTAGGGGTGACCAGGCCAGCAGGGGAGGGCAGTTAGAGGCAATCAGGCCAGCAGGGGAGCAGTCAGGTGTCGATCAGGCTGGCAGGGGAGTGGTTAGGGGGTGATCAGGCTGGCAGGCAGAAGCGATTTAGGGGCAATCAGGAAGGCAGGCAAGCAAGCGGTTGAGAGCCAGCAGTCCTGGATTGTGAGAGTAATGTCCAATGGGATAGGGCCTAAACGGGCAGTCAAATATCCCTGGAAGGATAACAGATTGGAGAAGGTGCAGGATGGGTAAGGGACACCCTCCACCACCACCATGTATGAATTTCGTGCACCGGGCCTCTAGTAAAGAAATAAGAATGGAGCAATTTTCTCAAAAAAAAGAAAAAAAAAAGAAAAAAGAAAAAAGAAAAAAAGAGAGAGATGGATATCTTTTTTATTTATTCTGGGCATTTAATGTTTTAAGTATGTGTACCATGTTTATTTCCAGTAACTGTTTATAGGAGAAATAATCAGAATCCAGTACATGTATTTTCTTCAACTATTGACAGTCATTAAGGGGGAATAGTCACTAATTAAAAACTATTTTTTTAAATCACCTAAGAATAAAAAACAGAATTTCAGAAGGAAATGATTATTAACTTATGTAATACCTTTTAAAGAAATAAAAATTTTAACCAAAATAGAAAAGAAAAACAGATATGAATTTAAAGCAAATATGATAAAAAGTTTATATCTTTAATACAGAAAAACTGAATAACAACAACAAAAAATTAAAACTTCAAGAGGTAAGTGGGGCAAAGACCATTATCCACAGAGGGACTAAAACTAGGTTAAATGTTTAACCTCACCATTAAAAGACCACTACATATTAAATATGTACTTACATGTATTATAAAAACAAAGAAGTATCTTTGATTTTGAATATTAAATAATTCAAAGATAAATCTCCTATCATTCTGTGTTCTTGTGGGGGCACTGAAATTGCTTATCTCATATCTATACTGGTGGAAAATAATTGGTAGTTGTTATAAAATCATTGGTCTATCCATCTCACGTTGGGTAATTTTATCTTAAAAATCCCAAATCACAAGAAACTACATACACAAAAAATGTGCATCGTATTTTCACATATAATGGAAGAGCTGAAAATAAACAATATATACAATCCTGGGCAATGATTTCATAGCCTCATAAACGTTGCACAACCATTATAACAGGGAAATATGGATATAACATACTAAGTGAAAAGTCCAAGATAAAAATTATTTATGCACTATTATGGCAAGTTTTAAAAATATATACATTTGAAAAAAGACAAAATAATAGCAGTTCCCTATTGTTTTCATAATTTATTTTATGGATGATTTTTTAACTTTTATAAAATCATGTAAAATTTTATAAGTGATATATAAAAACATTAAAATATAACAATAAGTCCTTTTAAAAATGACAAAGCCCTAACTAAGACAGTCAAATATGTATGTTCAATGCATGAACTATCATCAATTCTGAATGAGCGAAGTTTGAATTAATGGGTCTCTGTTCTGGGAATTCTTTAAGTGGTAAAGATGTCATAAAAGCTAACGTGTATCAAGTCTCTACTATGTACTAACTGATTACATATTCGGAGATTTTCTCTAATTTTCAGCACGCCCCTGCAAAGTATTACTATCATCATTCACAGAATAGGAAATTTTTATTTTAAATAAGTTAAAAACTTGCAGAACACCTTAGAGTTTCAAGATGCGAGAGCCAGGCCTTGAACTTAGGTCAGTTTCACTCCAAAATATAAATTCTTCTCTACCCACACTGGCCTTCTATATACAATACAATAAGAATTATTAACTCAGACCCAAATGCTCACCTCTCTTAACACTGACTTAAAATGCGACCGCCCTGTTTTCTGAGACCATGTTTTTCCAGAAGGCCCGTACCGAATTTGATTCCTCTTGTTTATGACATCAGCTTTCAGCTCTGGGGGTTCCCCCTCCATAACAAATACCAGTTTCACATCCATTAGTGTTAAATGTGAGATACGAAAAAATAAGTTCCTGAAATATAAAAATTAGTCATATGTTAATCCTCATATATTGATAGCAAAAGTCAACATAGCAGCATGCCGTTCATGGCAAGAACATTAGACTAGCACCTAAAAGGTTATATGCAATAACATTTTATTTTATTTTCATGGGACTGAGAAACCACTGAATATTTTTTGTTTGTTTTTTTAATGTTTTTAAGCAAGGGAGATTTATGATTATTTTAACTGCTATATGGAAAATGGTCTGGAGGAGGAGGAGGGGGAGAAGGAGGAGGGGGAGGAGGAGGAAGACAGGGAGGAAGGGGAGGAGGGGGAAGAGGAGGAGGAGGAGAGGGAGGGGGAGGAAGAGAGGGAGGAAGGGGAGGAGGAAGAGGAGGAGGAGGGGGAGGGGAGGAGGAGAGGGGAGGGGGAGGAGGAAGAGGAGGAGGAGAGGGAGGGGAGGAGGAGGGGGGAAGGGGAGGAGGGGGAGGAGGAAGAGGAGGAGGAGGAGGAGGGGAGGAGGAGGGAGGAGGGGGAGGAGGAAGAGGGGGAGGAGGAGGAGGGGGAGGGGGAGGAGGAGGGGAGGGGGAGGGGGAGGAAGCGGAGGCTAAGAACTGAGGGAGGGGAGCCAGTGAAGAAGTCACTCAGCAATATAGATGAGAGATGATGTTGGCATACACTGAGGTGGTGCCTCTGGACATCAGTAACGTTTATGAACAAACAGAAGTTTCTTTTGGAAGTAGACCTGGCAAGACTTCTGAATGACTGGACCTTGGGCCAGGTAAAACAGGGAGAGAACGGCTCCCAAATTCCTGCCTTACAGTGGTGGCAACAGCCAAGTAGATATGTTAAATAGGCCACGAAGTATGTGAGTCTGGAGTTCAGAAGGTAAGAGGCACAAATTTGTGAGTCATCAATATAGAGATGGCAGATTTAGACACATTAGTATCTTTCAAAATCTCAAAACCAAGACATCGACTGTTCGTGCAATCATACATTTATATTCTCAGAACTCGACTGTACCTGAGGTGGGGCTTCGTGACAGTCCCAATCATCTTTTTGACCGCCTGCGCTTCACACACCCAGAGGCTCAGATCGACGGCGATGGTCTTCCCACCAAGACTACTCAGGTGGATGTGCTGCTTAACCGGCTCCAAAATTTGCCACAAGTCACTCACTCCCATTCTGGTTATTAGCGGCTGTTATTAGAAACACACTTTTCAAAAGTTGTTATTAAACACAGAAGCTTAGAACAGGAATTCGAGCAATATATTATGTGCTACATAAGGATAATTCATAAATAGAGGATTCTACTCATTTCTTTCACTAGTCAGCTTTTTGGAATCAACCATGAATACCTAAGCCATTAAAATGGTGGTTAAGTGGCCCTAACGGGTTTGGCTCAGTGGCTAGAGCGTCGGCCTGCAGACTGAAAGATCCCAGGTTCGATTCCGGTCAAGGGCATGTACCTTGGTTGCGGGCACATCCCCAGTGGGGGGTGTGCAGGAGGCAGCTGATTGATGTTTCTCTCTCATCGATGTTTCTAGCTCTCTATCCCGCTTCCTTCCTCTCTGTAAAAAGTCAATAAAATATATTTAAAAAATAAAAATGGTGGTAAATGACATACTGGCTATAAAACGCTGATGCAACGAATGGATTATAAGTAATTTACATGTCACCAAATCTGGGTTTCATTACAGTACTTAAAACAGTTATTTTTATATTTAACATAATTCAAGTATTAATGGTCGCCTTTGTCCTTCCTCATTCTCTCCTATTCTTTCCTGTCCTCTTCAGCAGCAGCCTCTGTCACGATCAGGAAAAACAAACAAACAAACAAAACATAAGCAAGGAGCCATGCAAACGAAGCAAATAAACCACAGGGAAAAAAGAGGTTAACGAAGGCAACATTGAAGACAGAAAATGGGAACTCGAGGAATATGGAATTATCTCTTCAAAGAGTATGTTGACAGCCTTTTTAATTACAAAGTCTCATGTGTTCATTGTGGAAAAATAAAAATCTTTAAAAAACAAATTTTTAAATCATCCATACTTACACGATCCAAATAAAACTACTGTTAAAACTCTTTTCTATGTCCACGACATTTGAAAAACAAAACTAGCTTAAATTCTGCTATTGTAAGGTATTTTCTATAGTTCAGTTTTTCCTTATTAAACATCTATATCTGTTTTCCCCTTTGTTATTATTTGGTAAAAATGCATCATTTGAAATGATTCAGTCTGACTATGCATACATAAATATAATCCAGATTATCATCCTCTCAATAACGAACTTCATTCCAAGATCACAAGGTTGGATACTAAAAAAAATATTAAGTCAAAAGGCTATCTTCATAATGCAAAGCCATTCTAAATAACAATACAATATTGTCTGTTCCTTTAATGTAAGTACTATTTTGTGCACTCATTTTTATGATGAACTGTGCAAATATTTGCTGATATCTCAACATTCAAAGAAAAACATACAGATGTGAAGGCACAGAATTAGGTAGTTAATGGTGGCTCAGTGCTAACAATGTCTATTTCACATCAAGAAGTCCCACTGGTTGGAATGCAGACTATAAGCATAGATTCAGGAGTTAAGATTTCATCTCTTTGTTAATGTAAAAAATTGCACTTACTTCTGGAAAAAGAGTGAGGCACATACATTTTCTAAGGCATTATCAACAGAAACAACTTAAATATTAACAATCAAAACACATAAAATAAAAAAACCACAAAGTCTGAGGGGGAGTCCCTTTAAATAGTTTTGCTTTCCTTTTGAGAAGCAAGGTGTTTACTGGAATTGACTGTTATTGAAGGAAATTACGCAATTCTTCTCTCTGGAGGACAATTATCATAACTGAACTTATTTTATTTATATGTGACACTGACTCTAGCTGTCAAATTTTAAATGCCAGTATCTTCAGACTTAGCAATAGCTCTCCTAGGGATTTATTTTAAGATGCTCTTAGGTGTGTGCACATGTATGTATCAAGATATTCACTGGGGCATGTTTTTTTTATCCTCACCTGAGGATTTTTTAAATTGATTTTTAAGGAAGAGGAAGGGAGAAACACTGATCTGCTGCCTCCCACATGTGCTCAACCAAGGATTGAACTGCCACCTATGTATGTGCCCTGACCAGGAATTGAACCCATGACCTTTTGATGTATGGATGATACTCCAACTGACTGAGCCACCTGACCAGGGCAACTGGAGCATATCCTCCTATATAATAAAAGAGAAACACGCACATTTGACCATACCTTGGCTCCTGATTGGCTATGCTACCAGCCAATTAGGAGCAGGGGCGGGGCCAAGTGGCGCAAGTGCTGGGCCCCAGGGGTGGAGATGAAATGGCAGTGGCAGGGAGCGCCTGGCTCCTGGGCACTGTGAGCAGAAGTGGTGGCGAGCGCCCAGCCTCCGGGGCTGGGTGGTTGCAGGCAGCCCGGGCTGAGCTGAGGAGGGTGATGGCTGGGTGCACAAGGCCTAAAGCCTCGCCAGACTGGGGGTGAGCCATCAGTTGGCCATCCCCTGAGGGGTCCCAGTATGTGGGAGGGGGCGGGATGGGTGGAGGGCCCACCCACCCCCAGTGCACGAATTTCGTGCACTGGGCCCCTAGTTTATAAGAAGAAGACAGTGGGGAAAAATCAATGTCCATTAATAAACGATACATCTTTAAGTAAACTTTGGTACATTCAAACAATGGAATAGATGATGTAGCAAATAAAACTGGTATAGATCTATACATACTGGTCCTGGCAGGGTAGAGCAGTTGCCTTCTTCCCATATGGGTTTGATCCCTGGTCAGGGCACATACAAGAAACAACCAATGAATGCATATATAAGTGGAATAACAAATCGATGTTACTCTAAAATCAATGGGGGAAAAAAACGATATATATATATTGACCAAAAGCCTCCAAGTTTTAAAATGAAAACAGGAATAAGAAAGATTACATATTAGGAATGACTGGAGATGAGTGATGAGAAGAATTATTCTTCAAAATATATTTCTGGTTTTTTTTTCTTATTATATTAAGTAACTATATGCATATATTACTTTCAAATTAAAATATATTTTTAAAATGTGGTCCTATTTATAAAGGTTGGAAAATAAACTAGAAATCTTTAGATGGGTTACTTCTTGCCTAAATATTAAATGACCAAACAGAATACAGTTCATGGGTCTAATTAAAAAGCAATGTTCTGCAAATTTATGAGTATCTGAACATCAAATATGACTTCAGTATAGTTTTTTAAGGAGATTCATATTTTCTGGTTTCCTTCAGAATGCCTAGGAATGAATCATGTGATTTCAGACATTGCATATCTCTCTGGCCCATCCAGCCCTAAAGTTCAATCCTTCCTATCATGTCTCGAATGCTTGATCACACAAAATGACTACACATATGTTATATTTCACTGGGGCAGCCATGCCTCGAAATACGTAAGCCCAGAACTGATTTTATAATGTATTAACATTTCCGCAGGTTGGACCCCTTAAGCAGGACAAAGAATGCTTTTTAACTGTGCTTTTAAGTAGGCCCAAAATAATATTTAATATATTATAATTACACATAAAACTTACCTATTCATATTACTTTAGTTTCTTTTGTCAGAAATAAAGCTGGTTTCAAGAATGAGTATCCGTGATTATGGTATAGAACTAGCACAGGTAACTGAACAGATATCAGCCATGTCTACCTAAGATTCTGGCTATTCTATTATTATAATACTAGTGGCCCGGTGCATGAAATTCGTGCACGCAAGGGGTGGGGGTGCAGGTTGTCTCTCAGTCCGGCCTGCATCCTCTCCAATCTGAGACCCCTTTTGGGATCAGGCCTAAACTGGCACTTGGACAACCCCCTTGCAATCTGCTCCTAACCGCTCACCTGCCTGACTGCTTGATCACCCCTAACCACTCTGCTTGCTAACCACTCTGCAACTGGTCCCCTCTGCCAGCCTGCTCAGTCCCAACTGCCCCCTACCATCAGCCTGATCACCCCTAACGGCCTCTGCCTTGGCTCCTCCACCATGGGGATCTGGGACCCTGTGCACACACGCCCTTCACAATCCGGGACTCCTGGCGCCCGCAGTGAAGCATGGCAGTAGCCGGTCTCCCCCGCCCCAGCCTCCCGTGTCCCCGCCTTTCACTCACGCACCAGCCATCTGGGACCCCCGCGCTCGCGTCCTTCATGATCTCGGACCCCAGGCGCCCACGGCAAAGCATGGCGGTGGCCGGCCTTCCCGCCGTGCCTCTACATGGCCTGGGGAACTGGCACTGCGGGCTTGCCGGGACCACCAGCGCAGCATCCGCTCACCAGGCCCATGGCACTCATTCCCTAGGCTGTGCGGAGGTGACAGGAGGCAAGATTGTGCACTGAGCGGCCTCTCCCCCCGCTCCTGATTGGCTGGTAGCATAGCCAATCAGGAGCCAAGGTACGGTCACATTGGCATGTTACTCTTTTATTAGATAGGACTAGGCCTGGCCTGTGCCAGCACAATCTGAGACCCCTCAGGGGATGTTGGACTGCCAGTTTTGGCCCGATCTCCGCAGGCCAGGCCGAGGGACCCCACCATTGCATGGATTTGAAGAGCTTTGGTTAATGTCTTCCCACCCTCCCCCCTGAGATTCATCAGTCTGTTCCATGTTTCCATGCCTGTGTGTTGTCTGCCCCCTCGTGGTCAGTGTGTGTCATAGCTACTGGTCAAACAGTTGCTTCGGCTTTTATATACATATAGGGAGCAAAAGACTACAAAGCTGTAATGACGGCTAAACACAACTGGTATGAATACTGTAGGCGAAAAGAAAAAAAGTCTGTAACAGAATTATCTGTGAGTTCTCCGAAAGTTAAATTTGACTTATTATCTCAGAACTAAAGTGTTCTCTTCTCCACTTTCCCTTAGTTAAGTGATTTTGCTGGGGGAAAATGTCTCTTTCACTGCCAATCCTTCTGGTCACTGTATTTTTAAATCTTCCTCAAAGCCTTTTAAACTACTCTGGTATCTTAACCTATAGTTCCTATAAATCTACCAAAATGGATTTAAAAAGAGCTGAGAATATCTTGGTGTTCCCCAAACGCATCCTATATAGCAATGCTTTATATTTCTTCATAAGCATGAAAGAATTGCTGCCATGGTGAAATACATGCCCCCCCCCCCCAAGTCTAAATGATAGGAATCAAGGGGCCATTTTTACAGAAACTAGTTTCTTTCTAGACATTCCTCAGTAAACATTTCTCTTAGTAAGTTGTCATTAGTGAACTTCTATTAGATCTTATTGAATTACTGCAAGACTTTTTACAGCCTTCACAACTTTCAACCAGAAATGATGGATTCGAGCCATGCCAAGCAACAACGCCTGCAGGATGGGGCAGACACGGGGGTTGGAGAGCGAGCAAAGACTTACAGGAAGGATTATTTCAGGGTCGGACTACTCTGAAAACGACGTTATTCCTGAGTCCCCCTTGAGTGCTCTACAATGAAGGAACTTTTCTTCACCCCTCCCCCCACCCAATATAATTTATCCCACTTCATCTCCTAACTCCTCTCACCTCTGGACTAGAACATTCAATCCTTACTTTATCTTCACGTGGATATATAATATGCATCTAACTCTCGATTCCAATGCCTCTCCTCAAACTGTTCTACCCTTAGTCTTTACCCAAATATGCAGGATCTTAGGCCAAAAACCTAGTCATTTTTGATTCTTTACTTCACTCTCTAATAGCCCCTTGATCAGTAAGTTATCTATCTCCAAAATACATACTAAATCCATTTCTAATGACACTCCCCTAGTGTTGCCTGTATATGACTGTAATAGTCTCTCAACCGGCCCCCTGCTTCTTTCTAACTTTGTTCTATTCTCTACCCCACGTAATTATTCTCCTAATGACGCCAGAGTGATCTTGTTTAATAGCCTAAAATATTAAAATCATCACCTCTTTGGTAATGGATAGTGAATTTCCTTAAAGGAGACATAACCTTTGTCACAAGTTAATTTACTTCTTTAAATAGGGTGCTACCTTAGAGCCAGCTGTAAAATGCAAAAAAAATTATGTAAAATTACGTTAAGTGCTCTAAATGTAATTGAGAACACTTTTTAATGCAATCTAGTATGTAATTTTAATGAAATTCAGCAGACCCTTTTAAAATATCATTTTAGGATTATCTTCAGTAGATCTGCAACTTACGTTGTCTAATTTCCTTTTGAAAAGCATTTATGTTCCTTGTGAAAATCATTCGTAAAAGCAGGATATTTAAAGAATACCTCAAAAGTTCTGAAAGGATAAAATTATGTAAAATGTATTTTATGAAAAACAACAGAACATATTTAAGATGGCAGTTCATACAAAATATGCATTTCTCGTTACTTTCTTTGCACACTCCTTCCTCCAAAGTGACATTAAGTAGCAAGAATATAAAAGCAAATAAAGTTCTAAAAAGGGACAGAATGCAGAAGCTGTTAAGATATTCAAGTACAACTACACTCAAAGATAGAACAAATGGTTTTTGCATGAGGTCATGATCAATCTGATGGGGTTACTTGAAAATAACTCATAAAACTTAAAAATATTATACACGTCAAACTCACCTAAAACTACGTGTACTTTTACCTTACTTTTTAAAAAAATGTGGTGAAATTTGAAATTTTTGTGATGTGTGATTTGATTAGTCTGTACTTTCATAATGTAATAATTTTATTGGTGTCAATCTGATCATGCAGTCTATATATATTATATATATAAAAAAGTCTCCTAACATACTCACAATTCTTAAGAATTAGAGTGATACATGATTACTTTTATGTGAGTCAACAGTCAGAATAACCCATAACAAATAAAATATAACCTATTAGTGGCTTCAGTTTATTTAGTTTAGTAAAAATGCATAGTACTTGGGATAAAAAACCCAGGATTTTGGTTTTGGATATAATACTGACTAGCTGTATACCTTCGGGAAGGCATTTAACTGATCTCCACAATGAAGGATATTAACAAGATTTCAAGATTCTGACATCCTTTGAATCTCATGATCAATTTTGGTAGCTAAATACCAGGAAAAAAAAATCCAATCACTCTATTTAAGATATTATTACTTGGTTGAAAGAACATGAATTTCTAGTTTAAAGAAAGTGCTTAAAATTCACTTTGGGTTAAAACAAAAACAAATCCTTTGATGTAACCATATGGTGCTCATAAATCAATTTATGCTCCTAAAACTTCCTTAAAAGCTAGTAAGCTTTTATTGGTTGATTATAAAAGTGAATGAGGTGAGAAAAGCACTGAACCTTGCTAATGCCACCAATGAATCAAATTTAAAAAAAAAACATAAAAAAAGGTCAGTGGTCTGGTTCATGCAAAAATACATTTTATTACTAGTAAACCAAGTTTTGCAATTTTACTTCAGTTTTAAGCAAAAACATTAGAAAACTTATTTTAACAATAGTGTGGGAAATGCTTTAAATTACCTTGCTCCCATTTAGATGACTATATAACGGATTAGTAAATGATGGAAAGTTTACTTCAGCACAAAATTGTACTGTATGGGATCTCCCACAATTTCACTAATGTTTTTTATTATTCAGCTTTATTTTCACATGAATTTAGTTCGAACTTCGAAGCATAATATAACCTGGGCTTCACTTTGCTATCAATTAACATTAAATGCCTATTATGTATCACAAAGCTCTCCTAGGTGCTGGAGGTACAAGATTAAAAGCCATGGCTTTAAGAAACTCAGTAGAGGTGAGACTAGAGATGAAAAGAATTATAACAATGTGCCAAGTGCAGGTTCAGAGATAAGGCCAATGAACCCCAGGAGCCTGTACCAAGAGGAACCTCCCCAACTCTACGAAGGCTTCCTACCGGAAGTGACGTCAAAGGGGACACCTCCCAAAGTTTCTCCTTGTTTACCAACAGGGCCGCTTAAGCCTAGACGTCATAGCGTTTTTGACTATTTAGACTATATCATGCTTTTAAAAAACCGCATTTTATTGGTTTTTCACAGAGAGGAAGGGAGAGGGATAGAAAGTCAGAAACATCGATGGGAAACATGGATCAGCTGCCTCCTGCACACCCCCCACTGGGGATGTGCCTGCAGCCAAGGTCCATGCCCTTGACCGGAATCGAACCCCGGACCCTTCAGTCCGCAGGCCGATGCTCTATCCACTGAGCCAGACCGGTTTCGGCAAGACTATGTCATACTTTTGTATCAAAGCAAGGACCATATAGGAATATTATATATATGTGTGTGTGTGTGTGTGTGTGTGTGTGTGTATACAGATATATACATACATATATATATATAATATAAATCTGATTGTCTTTAGAAGTAAAAAGGTGACTTTGAGGGAAGGAATTCCACCACCAGACGTCTGACATCAGTTATTTGAGGGTGGACTGGGGTAGTAGCGGTCAATGCCACTCTGTCCGCATCTGGAAAGGAAGCTGGAAAGGTTACTTGTCTAGATCGGCACGCCGCGCGAAGAGCTGTGCAGACATTACAAGAAAGTTAAGATCGGGTGCAGAGCTGGTCCCCGAAATTTACTGAGAGGGTGTACAGTACAGGCCCGCGCGGGGGGGGGGGGGGGGCGTGGGGGCAGGAGGGAGGAAGAATGGCTGGCAGTTAACCATATCGCCTCAAGGCGATTGCTACGAGGGAAGGTACTTTCCAAACACCAAGTTCACCCAGAAAAAGGGGAACACCCAAGTACGCACACCCACGGGGATCTGCAGACTCGCCCGGAGGGCCTAGAGCCGTGGGCGCTGCCCAGAGCAAGGACATGCAGGACGCAGCGGCCTTGGCCCTGAAGAGCCCGAGTGGCCGGGACACCGCGTTCCCGCCCGCGGCCAGCTCAGGGGCGGGGGGACGGGGAGGAGGGGGAGGCGCGGGGGTGGCGGGCCGCCTTCCCACCGGGCGCAACCGGGAGCCCCCGACGGCGCGTTTGGAAGTGGGCGGGCGCGACAGGGACGCGAACACAGAGTTCCCCCCTAACCCACACGCCAAAGGCCCGAGGGGGCGTCCCGGAGCCCACGGCCCGCGGCACTTACCCAGACCACCCTTTCTCCTCGGCTCTGGCAGGCGCCCCTCCGTCACTGACCGGTTTTGGCCTGAATCCTAACTTAGCTGCTTCCAATTTCTGAATTTAATCTTCTCCCCCAAGAGATAAAGCGAAAAGAAAATGAAAAAAAAAGGGCCTCTTTCGTTGGCCCACGCACAGACACCGCGAACAGCTCGCAGCGCCCAGGAGCGGAAACCTCCCGGGAGCGCTTCAAATCCGGCGCCTTTCGCACGCGAGGTCCCGCCTCTTCCGGGAAGTGGCCGTCCCCCTGTCCCGACCCGACCGCTAAGGGCCCAGCCGCTGCGTTGTACGCATGCGTCGAGCTGTTGCTGGGGCCTCGGAGCAAATCTTCCCTTTCACTTAGGCAAATCAACGCCGCCCTGCACGCAGCCCGGCGTCCGGCCGCCGGGAAGCCCCAGCTGTTCTCCCAGCTTCCCCGTCCGCCCGCGGGCACTTCCGGCCCCTCCCCTAGACCACAGAGGCGCGAAAACGGCGGAGCGCGCATGCGCGGGCGGAGTCCCCGGCGCGCGCGGGGCGGAGGCGGGGCGCAGGCGCGGACCGTCCCGGGGTGGACGCCGGGGCGGCCGCGCTCCTGTCTTCTCCTGCCGCAGGCGCGCGGTTCCCGGCGGGCCAACGGCTTCGAGCCGCGGCCGAGACGTCCCGGCGAGTGGCCTGGAGCGCCCCCGTGGCAGCGCGACCCTCCCGCCGGCGGGTTCCTTAGGGACACTCGGACTTGTTGGAGGTAGGGTGAAGGGTGCGCGCCTCCGCTCTCCGTCCGCCCCGGTCGTGCGTCCCTGTCGCTCCCGCCGGAGCTTGCATCGCCCGAACCGGTCCCGGGGCGCCCAGGTCCCCGGGTCCGCCCCCCCGGGACCGGCATGGTTCCCCCGTGGGCCTGGGCGGGCGGGCCGGTGCTGCGCGCCCTCTCTGCAGGCGGCACGGGTCGCTTCTGCCGCGGGAAACTTGCCCGTCCGCGCTGGGCCCCTGCGGGCAGATGCCGGCTCGGTTGGGGGGGGGGGGGGGAGACCCTCTGCCCTTCCCCAAAGGGGCCCCTTTGGCTTCTAGAAGTAGCCGGAGGGGGTCCCTCGGGGTTCAAGGGTGAGGTTACATTTGGGAATGGGGCGCTTATCGGGAATCGGATGGGAAAACGTCGCCTGGAGCAGCAACTTCAGTGTGTTGAAGAGAGAGAGATGCAACTCTCACTTCTGTTGCGTTTGTGGTTAATCCCAGGTTCCTGAAAATGCGGACTGCGTGTTCTAGAAAAACTACAGTGTGATGTCTGGGTCTTTTAGGATAGCGTTTCTCTCTCCCCCCCCCCTCCCCGCCCCCCGTTTTTTTCTGGCGGAAATGAACTTGGAAGAGAAGCCCAATTGGGAATTGCGGATCACAGGATTCCAGGGGAGGGAAAGGGGTGTAGGACCCAGCACAGGGCTTGTGATAGTTCCTAGGACAAGAGATGATTTTGTGAAGACAGTTATATTTCGTGCACAGGAGATTAAAAGCGAGTGTGTTGTTTTGTTTTTTTTAAGACAAGCTATTCTGGGATTGTATGCTGAAAAGAAAAAAAGCCCAAACGCCCTGGCTTTGAGAAAGCTGCTGCTGGCTGTGTAGTCTTTTTAAAATATTCGATAGCGTCTGCACCGGCCTGCAGGTAGTTTTCCCTGATTATTTGGGGGGTGGGGGGTGGGGGTGGGGAAGCAGGGTAGACCTTAGATTTACTCTCTCTTTCATGCTGTTACTATGTCAAGTATACAGAGTACTTAATTTACTTTGAAATGTGCATCCAGAATTTCTTTTTCCCGAATGGGGGTAACTGCAGAGAAATGTTGAGGTCCCTCGATTGTTATTGAGAGAAGCATGTTTTTGTGTACGGCAGAATGTCTGATCCTGGGCAAGTGGATACCCCCTCCCTCGGTCTCATTTCCTTTCCTATAAATTGCATGAACTAACATAACACCTAACTCACAGGATTCTTAAGTATATCGGGGTGGGAAGAGTGAGCGAGGTAGTTACAGTTATGGCTCTACTTTTATCTGTAATTTGTAATCGCACACTTACTGAACTTGACAAAGAGAAAGTCCAGTTGACACATGAGAGCTGTTACAGCGAAAAACAGGTTTTACTCAAAGGTTTATTTTACTGAGTGCTTCGATGTAGGATTTATATAAAACCTGCCTAAATCCCAACTGTCACTTGTAGACTGAAGTTAGGAAAATTGATCAGAGTTGCACTTGGCTTACTTTTCAGGAATTACTCTATAACACCAATGACTGTTCGGTGTGCATTGCATTGAAGGCATATTGAAATGCTACTGCTCTATCTACTCAGAAGCCCCCATGACTGCGAGTCATGGACAGTCACTTACATTACTGCTAGCATTTTTGACTCACTAATGGATGAAATAAATCTTTCCTCACTCCGCATGCTTTCGCTGGTGACCAAAATCAGAACCAGTCCTGTGGCTTTCTCAGCCCCGCTCCCCAGTCCACCTCGCCAGCAGGTGTTTCACTGCCTGTTGGCCGCTCCGTCTCCGTCTCCTAGGAGCGCTTCCTACCCTGTGTTTTTAAACAAAATAAATGTACTCTGTATCCTCCCTCCTTGCCACACCTGCTCCATCTAACTGTAATGGCATTTTAGCATTAAATGTGAAGATCGCTTCTGAGAATTCAACACACCGTAAATCTTTATACAGCATAGTGACATTGGAGGGACACATCACAATAGACTCTCTTGGGTAGTTTTATACGTTAACAAAGGGTAGACACGAAGGTGAACAGATTAATAGCCAATTTACAGGCCATAAACAATTAAACTGTTAAATTCAGTCGTTCAGACCTGGAGGAACTTGAGCATTAAAGAGGTTTGAATTTAGGTTTCTGTTCTTTTTTAAATATATTTTATTGACTTTTTTTTTTTTTTTTAGAGAGAGAGGAAGGGAGAGGGATAGAGAGTTAGAAACATTGATGTGAGAGAAACACCGATCAGCTGCCTCCTGCACACCCCCCACTGGGGATGTGCCCACAACCACCGTACATGCCCTTGGCCAGAATCGAACCCGGGACCCTTCAGTCTGCAGGCCGACGCTCCATCCACTGAGCCAAACCAGTTAGGGCTGAATTTAGGTTTTGACAAACCTGGGTTTGGATCTGGGCTACATAAACCTGGGCAAATGTCCTCTTGAGCCTCCGTCCCCCCTTCTATAAAATAAGGGCACTATAAGGATCATGAGCATTAAGGGAAATGCATAGAATGTTTGTCTCAAAAGCTAAGCATACAGTCTAGCAAAGTGGTTATTTAACAAATACTAATTCTACTCCCCCAGGCTACCCAGTCTTTTAAATCTCTCGTTTCACCTCTTCCCATCATCTCCTGACATTGCTATTGTTTTTCCTGCTCAGTGCCCCTCGTCCTGTAGAGACTGGTCTGCTGCCCATAATCTCAGTCTCGCTGTTTCAGCCGTCCGTCCTCTACATGTAGGCCACAGAGATGTTTTTAAAACATAAATCTGACTGTTCAGACTTATTAACTGAAATTCTGTGCCTGGTGCTTTCCGGTTTCACTTATCTGGGGTTGTCTGGTGGGTGGCCTTAATTGGATTTTTCAACTTAAATATTTATATTGTTATCTGTTGTATCTCATACGATTTCATGATATACTTCAAGCAGTGTGCTTCGTTAGTTGAGTACGTTAGAAATCAGGTTGTTCAATGCAGAAGGAATGTCTCCTTGGTGGTGGGAGGAGTAGAACTGGGCAAGAGAACAAGGCCACAGCAGATTCAGAAGTAGTAGCAATTTGCCTTTTCATAACCATGATTTTGCTTTTGAGAATTCCAACTCTGTTATGTCTGCTCTCACTGCTGTGAGTTCCAGCTTAGTTAAATGGGAAGCATGAATTATTAGGTGCTCACTATAAAATCTAAAACATAGAAATGTATAATCCTGTTAACATGCTTTTGATGTCTGCCCAATTTCTTACGCACATATTTTCATGAATTGGCCAACAAAATAAGATCAGAAGCATGGAGGCATGGGACAGGCTGACAGACGTTGATGTGGGGTTGGAGGGATGAGGAGAGATAAACTAGAGAACTCACATACTTATATGCATAGCCCACCATGGGTGATAGGGTAGTGAAGACATGGGGGGAAGAGAGGGAGGGACTGGGAGGAGGTTGATAAAAGGGGAGGAAGTGGGAGATACCTAATACTATCAACATTGAAAAATGTATTTCAAAAATGCATTTGATGTCTATCACATTTCCTTCGTACATACTGCTGTAATGAACCTGAGGCTGTTGCTCTTGAACTTATTTTTTATCGAAAGCACATTATTTGTTACTGTTTCTGCTCTCGATAGCGTTTGGTTCCTGTGAGGGAGAAGTGATATGCTCTTTAATTCTAATGTTTTCATTGTAAAGAAACAAATATTGAAACTATGAAGAGATTAGCGGGTGTCTTGATAACCCCAGAGGAGCTTTTTCCTCCCCTTTTTGTGTATTCCAGAATGTTTAAAAGTATTTTGGGGCGAGGGGATCTTTTATATATCTATGTCTCTTTAACCTGTTGGAAACAGGTTTTCTGTTTTAACCTGTGTCTACCTCTTGAGAGGTTTATATGTGGTTTTAAAAATCCATTCTCATTGAATCACAAAGTGATTCCTATTATAAAAGGTAGGATCCTTCAGTGTCTGTTAGGTGCAAGTTGCCATGGCAACCTAGTAGCAACCGGCAAGCCCCAGACCGAGCACAGCGAGTGAACAATGCCGTCTTCCCGCAGCCAGCGCGCTGTCTTCTGTGTATCGTTCACCGTAAGAAGCTCATCACACTTACCTTGGTTCGTTTCCCTCCCCCGGGCCCGTCGGAAACACTGCCCTTTCTCTGAGTGGTGACATGCTAAAATCAGCAGCTCTGTGAGCGCCTGCTAAGATCGTGTTCTGAAGCATTAATAAAAACGGTATCTAAAAGGGCACTTAATGTTGTGCAAACCAAACAGTGATTTTCTTCTTCTTTGCTCTTCTGTAATGAATGAACTATTCTCAGTAATCGAGAAGTGAATAGCGGATGGGGGGGGAGGAGACAGCGTTGGGGAAGACGGCTTGGAGGTATTCTCGGGAACTGGAGTCAGCAACAAGTTGAGACCAGCACACGCTGAGCCGGCCGGCGGGGCTCCGCGCCTCCACTGTTGCCCTGTGGACCGGGAGGCCGCGGTTTGGCTCTTCAGCCGGGGCCCAGGCCCGGGTCGTGGGCTCCATCCCCAGTGTGGGGCCTGCGGGAGGCAGTTATTTCCTCTCCTCACCGATGTGTCTCCCTCTCTCTCCCTTCCTGTCTGAAATCAAGAAAAAGATATTCAAATATATGGACATTGGTTCTTGTTACTACATTTGAGGAACACATTAGATTTTCAAGTTTTGAGTTGTGTAAGCGATTCAAAATAAACATTAAATTATATGTAAGATAAAGATTTGGGGGTACTATGTCATTGTGACTGTAATGGTACTGTTCTAAAGACATCTGTTGAGGCTAAAAGTCCTTTGGGTGTTGACACGCCTTTGGAGTGATACCTAATGTATCATGATGAATTAGGTTCGTCATTGCTTCCAGGATAAGATAAAGGTCCAAGTCTTTTAACGTTGTTTACAATAGTTCTTCTCAAACGTAAACGTGCTTATGAATCATCTGCGGTCTTCCTAAAGTGGGGATTCGGGTCCGTTTGCTGTCGGGCGTGGCCTGAGATTCTGGCACATTCCGAGGAGCTACGGGGGCTGCTTGCTGGTCCCTGGGCTGCGTTGAGTACAGGTGTGCCGGTCATTCTGTGGGCAGCCTGGCCGCGTCCTCCTTCCTTCTTTGCGGGCCCCGCCTTGTGAATAGTGGCCTGTGTCGTGCATTTGCTCAGTGTCTCCGGCAGCAGCAGCATCTGGGAGACACGGGGTCTATACGGTGACCCGTTCTGTAGTAATAGTGAGATGTTCCGGACCCTTTCGCTTTCATTCACTTTTCAGTGTGCCGTGGAGCTTTCCAGAGGTCACAAGAGCTGATGATGTCATTGCTCTCGCGGCTGATCGAGACGCGTGCTCGTGTGTTGTCTAAAAGATTATGACACTTCATTTATACTATGGTCAGCATTGATAGGTATACACGAAAGCTCTTGGAGTGCTGCAGTATCCTTTGAGACACCACAGCCTTTGAGAGCTGCTGCCCTACGGTACTGGGCCATGGACGCAGAGACTCCCATCTAGAACTTGCCAGAGCTTCCCTTAGCCACTGACAGCTGAGCCAGAGGGGGGGTCTCAGTTCCCCACAGGGAGTAAAAGGCCTCCTCTGACCCCGTGCGGGGGGGAGTTGGGAGGAAGTAGCACCCTGTCGCCGCCTGGTGGGGGTAAATGTCCATGCTCTCTAGGTGATCCCCACCGAAGTCATTGTCACCGCCCTCCCGGGCCCACATCGCCTGCTCTGGCAGCAGCCCCGTGGGCAGGTTGAGACGACTCCTTTTAGCCTCACCAGAGCAGACGACCAGGTCACCCACTTGGCCTTCGCTGGCGTGGGGGCACGGGGCACAGTTTTTTCAATGGGATCTGGCTGGCGTGGTGCAATTCTTGCCAGAAAGTTCTCCGTCTTGGCCCTTTTCCGGATCCTTTGGCTAGAGAGAACAGCTTTCCTTAGCTCCGCCCGCCTTCCCCCTCCCCTGCACCTACACTACTCCTGTTGGTGTTTCCCCAGTTGCTGTCTTCTCCGAATCTGAGAAATCCGAAGCAAAGCAAAAACTCAGGGAAATCACCCGGGTGTCATTCCTTGGGTGCGGAGGTCCCGAGCCAGTCTGCCTCCTTCTCTTTCAGAGTCATGTTTCTGTTATATATAACATTTTCAAGGTTTTCAGTTTCACTAAACGGGAGGAATCGGGGAAAAGACACCTATTTCATCTTTATGGAGGCAGAAGTCTCTGTCCTTTTTTAAACTTGCTCTGTGGGAGATCTGGTCTCACTGCATATCCCTTATATTTGATTGTATAAAATATATGAATAAATACTAAGATATTCCCATTGACGTAAAGCTTAATTTGGTGGAACAACTACTTTGGGGAAGAAATGTTAAAAATGTAATGAAATAGAATTTGCATGAAAGGAATCATGACTATATTTGAAGATTTATAAAATATAAGGTGATTTTTGTGTAGTATATTTGGGGCTTTTAATTTTCTATATTTTGGAAAATAAAGATTATGGAAAATTTTTATTCTCCAATTCAGGAAGATATAGTGGACCTGTAAAACCCAATATACAAGTTGGGAAGTGAGATGATTTCATAAAGGTAACTTAAAACAGTCTCCACTATCTGATTAGCTTTAAGCCTCGTTCTTTCTCACTTTCCAAACACATTTAAATGTCATGTTATAGAGATGATTTCAGAGCATTAAAAAGATGGGAGAACTACTGGTTTCACTTAATAAATTGTCAAAATAACAGACTTGGCAAAGATTGTTCTCCAGGATGGTTCCTCCAAAGTAAGTAGAGGCATTCAGTACTTCTGAAATTGGTTCTGTCTAGAAGTTTGGAAAGCTGCGGTTTTTTAAAAAAAAGTATCACTGCACGGGTGTCTTTCCTTCCCCCTTCTTTCCTCTTCTCGTCCTTCCCCAGGAATCCCTGCCCTGTTTCTGCACATCCGCTTCATGCTCTGTAACACGGCTGCACTAGCCCCCCCTCCCAGCACACACGTGCACTTAGGACTGGCTTTCTTGACATGCGTTTATGTCATTTCTTCTAGGGAGGACTGAGTCGACCCTTTCAGTCCAGATTCATAAAAGAGGAAATCTCACTTAATGTACTGGGTCCAAACGGGGTTGCTGTGGTGTATGTAATACCTGAGATTCTGAAATTGATTGAGACTAAAACTATTCTCATATTCTTTTCTTGTATCTTAGAAACTTCTGATTACCTTGTCAAGGATTTTTCTCTTTATTCAGCAAACAGTGATTAGGTTCCTATCCTTTGAAGTCCTAAATGTATTTTAGAAGAGGAAAATGAAAGCAGCAATCAGAGTAGTCATAACAGTTCATTTCAGCACAGACTATCAGCTGTAACTTGAAGTGCAGTTTTCATATGTTTAGAAAATCTTGTGTAATTTTAAATATATTCACTTTATACTTTCCAGGTATAAATTTTAGTCTGTTGGTAAGAAATAGTCAATCAGCATGCACTTTCTCTAAAGAAGAGTTAAAGGAAATTACTGGTGCTAGGCAACACTGCTTCAAAATATACTTTCCTGGGAGAATAACTTTTTTAAAAGTTTTCTCTGATTGACTGTTACTCTATAACTCGTGAAAGTTGGATGATTGCTCTGGAATAATTTCCAAAGGCACTATGCCATCTCTAAAACATCTGGGAAACTAGAAACCATGGTTGCACAAAATCTTTCACCTTTTGTGAGTTTAGGAGTCAAACTATTGGCCCATACCAGTAAAATGGCCACGAATAATGGAAGTAAAACCAACTAATATTTCATATGCGGATGATTTAGAAACACACAAATAGACAGACACCATATAATTTCACTTACATGTGGAGTCTAAAGAACAAAATAAGTGAACAAAACAGAAAAAATAGAAACACACGAACAAGTGTATTTACCTTATACTTCTATAGGGGGGAGTCTGGCCGCCTCGCTGGGCTGAAGTCAGGGCGGCAGTGGGGCTGTGTTCCTTCCGGGGCTCTGGGGAAGAATCCGTTTCCTTGCCTTTCTAGCCTCCGGGGACACCTGCGTTCTTCTGCTCATGGACCCCTTTCTCCACGCAGATGACATCTTCACCTTTTCAGAGTCAAAATGAACGCGCACAGTACTGCCAATGTCAGCTTCGTCTGGTTTACTTGGTTAAGTTTAATGTATGTGGGGTAGTCACCCGGATGCTCTACTCGGTTCATGTCACTGTTACAATCACATGTTACCATTGGTTCAGACCCGATGGCCAAAAGAAAGGAAGAGAATTTCTGGTTTACTTGGTTAAGTTTAATGTATGTGGGATAGTCACCCGGATGCTCTACTCGGTTCATTTCACTGTTACAATCATATGTTACCATTGGTTCAGACCCGATGGCCAAAAGAAAGGAAGAGAATTTCTGGTTTACTTGGTTAAGTTTAATGTATGTGGGATAGTCACCCGGATGCTCTACTCGGTTCATGTCACTGTTACAATCATATGTTACCATTGGTTCAGACCCGGTGGCCAAAAGAAAGGAAGAGAATTTCTGGTTTACTTGGTTAAGTTTAATGTATGTGGGATAGTCACCCGGATGCTCTACTCGGTTCATGTCACTGTTACAATCATATGTTACCATTGGTTCAGACCCGATGGCCAAAAGAAAGGAAGAGAATTTCTGGTTTACTTGGTTAAGTTTAATGTATGTGGGATAGTTACCTGGATGATCTACTTGGTTCATGTCACTGTTACAATCATATGTTACCATTGGTTCAGACCCGATGGCCAAAAGAAAGGAAGAGAACTTCTGCTCCCCTGAGAATGCCAAAAGACCAAGACAAGAAGAGGTGGAGGATTCTGATAAAGATGGGGATGAAGATGAATGTACAGATGCCTTCACTAATGGAACCTCTACTTTGGTAAGTACAAAACTTTGCTTTTTTTTTTTTTTATTAGCATGTTTCTCATGTCTTGTTCATATGTCATATTCCTAATAATTCAATATCAGGAGAAGCAATATGACTTTTAAAAAACTGAGCTAAAATAACCTGACTAATTATTAAGTTTTTGTTAATTAGAAAAAATTAGTAGAAAAAAACAATGATACAAAGAGTTGGTTCTTTGGAAAGAGCAATAAAATTGACAAACCCCCGATAAGACTGAAAAGGGAAATATAAAATAATACAGTTCCCCCAACAGAAAATTTTCTGACTCAAAATATTAGTATTATTTACATTAAGAAGCCTTGTGATTTACTTATTAGGTGCCCTAAGGCAGTGGTCGGCAAACTGCGGCTCTGTTGACTAATGAGTTTGCCGACCACTGCCCTAAGGACTTTAGAATGAGTAGTTACTCATAGAAGGCTCCCATTTCGCTCATTGTCTGAGGTTTACGTTGTTCGCTTTCTGTAACTTTTTTCATGGGTGACTGCTGACCTCCTGCTGTAGATGTTTGGATGGTTACAGTGAGTGAATTGGACCGACTGATTGTCTCCTTCCATTGTTTCTTGATAGACTGCAGCAGAAGTCGGAATAATCGAGAGTATTCAGCTAAGAAACTTCATGTGTCACTCAATGCTGGGACCCTTCAAATTTGGTTCTAATGTTAACTTTGTCGTCGGCAACAATGGAAGTAAGTGCCGTCGCTTTCTCTCGGGCACTTTGAGCGCCGGCTGCGCTGGCATTAGAGTGCGTTCGCCTTTCCAGTAGCTGGCTGTTGGTGCAGACAGAGCCGAGCTGTAGCTCCCTAACCGTGGTCAGGAATAGTTTCAGTGTTCGCTGCCATTCTGCACGTTAAGAAAATAAGTTAACGCCGGCTTCATTATGCAATCGAGGTAAACATTGCCTGTTTATTCTTTTGAATCTGTTTACCGTGGCATCCACACCATAGAAGGATGGACAAGCTGTGCTTGTTATAATTGAGGCCGCCCCGTGTCTACTCCTATTGAATGTTGTAACAGAGCATGAGTGAAGTGCCGGAGGCATCCAAGCGGGAAAGAAGCTCCTCACTCACTCATGTGACCGCTGAGAGCTGGCATTTGTGCTGCTGCTTTGTCTCGTGGGGCAAGAAGCTGAGATGTTCCAGGCAAAGATTGCTCACAACAAGGTTCAGGTGTGGGGGTGTAGAAATAGATGCCTGTGGAGAGAGGCAACAACCTTCTATGGCTTTATCGTATCATGCAAGGTAGTCGGGGGCAAGCGCCGACCCTGGAGAGCCATGTTGTAGGGGACACTGTTGAGGATCTGGATGCCATGGTAAAGAAGTGGGGGTTATTCAGGAGTCAGTGGAGAGCTAAATGTGTGAGTGAAGTGATGGTGTGAGCAAGACTGCTGAGACAAACTGGCCGCCCTGTGGAGAGTTGACCAGAAGGGGGAAGACGGAGGAGTTAGAAGGGTGATACACCAGCGGGAGGTGTTGCTAGCTTGACTGAGCCAGTGCACAGGGAAAGGTGTGCCAGAGCCTACCCCTGCTGGGCCATGAGACGGTACCTATAGGCCCACAGCCTGTTGAGCTCTTTGCTTCCCTGCTCGTACTTAGCCAAGAGCGAGTGTTCTCAGGAGGAGAGAACGGACAGAGGCATCGGTGCCACATCGAGGTCACTTAGGACAGTAAGTGAGGAAAGACCGGTGAGTCGGGCCGTTAGTTTATAAAACGTAGGAAAAAATAATGCAGGTAGTGGAGGCAGTGAATTTAGAAGTGAAGGAAGAGAATTAGAATAGGGACCTAAAAGGCACCCCGGGAACTAAATGTGTTCACCAGTGGTATGTTTTGGGGGTTTGTTTGTTTGTTTGTTTTTAATAGATTTTTACTGATTCCAGAAAGGAAGGGAGAGAAACATCAATGGTGAGAGAAAGTCATTGACCGGCTGCCTTCTGCTTGCCCAATGTTGGGGACCAAGCCCACCACCCGGGCCTGTGCCCTAACTGGGGATCGAACCGTGCCCTCCTGGCTCATAAGTAGACGATCACCACTGAGCCACGCCAGCCGGGCAACCGGTGGTATATGTTGGTTAATTTGGACTGTGTTGTGGAAGGTAAGGGGCTGTGAGAGTAATTCTAAATAACTTAGAATGTCATAACAATTAGGTGAGTTAAATATGCGTGTACGTACGTATAGTTAGGAAGTGCAGGGGACTAGACATGGGCCAAAGTACAGTGAGATTTTTAGGTTGAAAAGACAGCAACCATTTTTTCCCATTTCCTTATCAGTGGCAAAAATTTAATTCCTGAAATGTATCAATTTTTCTTAATAGCATTAGCTAAGTATTTCATTACATATACCACTTTCTTTTTTTTTTTAAACATTTGCTGCTTTGGCACTGGAAGAAAATTACAATCGAAGTGTAGTACTTTCAGGGTTAGGCTAATTCACATTTTCATTCTGAAATTTCTACCTGAAATTGTAGGCGGCAGCCCTTCCTTTTCCTCCTCTCTAATGAAGGTGATTTCTCAACGCCCGTTTCTTTAGGTGGGAAGAGTGCAGTGCTCACGGCTCTCATAGTCGGCCTTGGTGGGAAAGCAATCGCTACTAACAGAGGATCTTCTCTAAAAGGCTTTGTGAAAGATGGACAGAAGTAAGTGTTTGCTTTCTGCATGTGGTTGTCAGTTTTTCATACCGGCGGCTCCTCTCGACTCCCCGTTCAGGGAGGCGTGCTAGGAAGTGAAGCGGCTCCCCGGAGCGGGAGCACAGGGATCGGCGCTGCGTTCCGTTCTCTCGCCCCTGCTCCCGGCGTGGCCCGCTGTGCCTGTTCTCCGCCTCCATCCAGAAAGCTTGTGTGGATGATTGCCGTGTGCCTGTTTCCGTTACCTTTCTGGAAGAGTGAGCTGTGATAGATCTATGTACTTGTGGTTAAAGCGATATTCATAAACATTGAACTTTGACTCTTGTTCCAAACCCAGCTTTGGCAAGTCCCCGCTGATGTGACACAGGAAAAGGCAGTCTGTGATCGGCCGAGGTGTCCCTGCACAGAATTTCTGCCTCCAGCCCTTTAAGCATTCCATGAGTATTCTGCTCTCTGTCTCTCATTTTTCTATCCTTCACTCAGGTGATTAGCCATTGAGTTTGATTTGAGGGCCACAATCACGAATTTATCTGTGGTCCTTTTTTAAATTATTATTATTATTGATTTTTACAGAGAGGAAGGGAGAGGGAGAGAGAGCCAGAAACATCGATGAGAGAGAACATCGATCAGCTGCCTCCTGCACACCCCCTACTAGGGATGTGCCCGCAACCAGGGTCCATGCCCTTGACCGAAACCGAACCTGGGACCTTTCGGTCCGCAGGCCGATGCTCTATCCACTGAGCCACACCGGTTTCGGCTGTTTGTGGTCCATGTTGACTCTTGGAGAATGGTCTGATAACTACTTACTGTGACTTGAAGTTTATGTGTTTCGTTGCAGCTTGCCTTCACGTTACTATAGTGATTGCCTACTTTGCATCATCATAGACTCATGGCCTTTTGCCTGTTCGGAGCTCTCTGCAGGATGATGTCCTTGTTTATTATTATTATTTTTTTAATATTGCCTTCAATAGCTTAGTAGGGACCTTGTTTCTCCTGACAACTAGATGTCCCAGCCTGTCACAGCCCCCGGAGCGGAGCTGCTTCCAGTACTCATTCCTCTCATACGCCCGATGCCCGGAGCGTTTTTTCCTGTAAGACTTTTCTCTGCTCAGTGTCCTATCCATTTAACTGGCCCCATTTTATTACTAAAACATAGGACAGGGAGGGATGTGAATCGGGACTGCAGTTTCTGATGCGGCTCTCAGAAACCTTAGAGATCTGAGCCCTGAGCCAGGGTTCCAAGCTGACTCGGGAGAAGCAGGGGAGAGACACACAGTCAATGATTTCTCATGCTGTGTGGCCTTGGGAAAGCACTGTTTGGTAAGAATTCTCCAGCATGTTTTTTTTGGTCTGTACTTATCTTATTTGGGCCTTAGCCCAGCGAGCTCTTCCTCCCCATAGTCCCCAAACAAAATTATATCTGAAATTAAAAAAAAAAAAAAAGTTATTTTAACACTTTGTAGCTAAAAGTCTGGACTCAGTTTTAATTCATTATATAACTACACATTTCTTAGTTGTGCAAATAGTCACCTCATCTATCCAGCCAGCTAATGTGTTGATCTCTCAGGAAGCTTCAGGAAGAAATTATTTCTTTTTTAGTATCACTGAATGATTTATGACTCAATTAAATTATTATTTTTTTCCATTTGGGAGGAACCTGAACCAAAGCAGAAACTTTTTCTGAGACTTGCCCTTGGAAAACCATTAAAAGGAAGGAAGGAAGAAAAGGGCTAGCTTACACCATCACCAGCTTTTGAGGACACAGCTGTCCGTAGATAGCAACATCAGTATATTTTAAACAGAGTGAACAACAGTTAAAAGCTTTAATGGGAGCTCAGTCTCCTTTTTACTGGCCGTGTCTGAAAAAGTAGCTATAAACAGCTTTTCCAGACCCACTACTATTCCTGTCATCCCTTTCCTCATGTAAAACATTTGGTATCTGTGAAATTGCCCTTAATTTATAGAGACTGATTCTGACGTCACTTTCTTACAGAATCGGCTCATTGAGCTTTCCGGTTCCATTTGTAGTCTGTTCTGTGTCTCGAGTCTATGTGGCTACCCCACTGTGTCTGAGGAATGGCCTTGGCACTCTCCCTCCTCCAGGTCAAACATTACACCCTTCGTTTGTGACAGCCGGACGGACAGCTGTCTTAGAGATGCTCTCCCCGCATGGCTAGGAGAACCCAGAGAACTGTGCCTTAAGACCCGTTACGTGGGGCTCAGCCCATCCATCCACCAGCCCTCTTTCAGTCATCCAGGGACGGCGGCTCCACTATCCTCTGACGCATACATCCCTGCCCTTGGAAACCTCTCGCAGCGAGCTCAGCCCTCATGCCCCTGGCTGGTCAGGTTCCTCTTGAACAGGGCAGTTCACCCTGTACAGTAACTTCTCCCTCTGGCGGCGGTGGGATCTTCGTCCCGGTCTTGTTTTGCCATCAGCTGGGGCATTGGGAGTAGGGGATGGAAGGACGAAGACTCAAGGTTACAGGACTTGCTGCGGAAGAGCTGGCTACCCAGAGAAGGGACAGACGTGTTGTATTTCTACACGGGGTTTTCCTCGGTGCTCCATGCCGTCTGTGGGCGCTGCCCGTTACCCTGGTGAGGCTGTTTCATCGGGGTGCAGACAGAGGCCACGTGCTCGCCGTGGCGTTGCTTGTGGGTGTTGTCATATCTCATTGATAGTTGTCTCTCCTCACAGAGGCGTCTCCCGTACTTACAGACACCGTGGTCCTTGACCAAGTCCAGCACCAGCCACGTCAGCGTGGTTGGGAGGAAGCAGCTAGGGCCCGGCTCAGTTGTCTTTCTCCCCTTTCACGGATGTTTTCAACTACTATGAGGTCTTAACTCTTCATTTTTTAAAATAACTTGGCTTTCTTATGTTTATTAAAGTCATATAGCAGCAGGTTGTCAGTGCTTCCAAAGTTCTCACAATATTAAGCTAGCTTTGAAATGCAAGCTGTGAGCTAGGAATGAAAATAATAAAGGAGACGCTTGCTCATTGAGAGATTTTGATAATTCAGACACCATATGCAATCACTTTATTTTAAAATGTTTTCATGAGGCCCTAACTGGTTTGGCTCAATGGATAGAGAATCTGTCCATGGACTAGAGGGTCTTGAGTTTGATTCTGGTCAAGGGCATGTACCTTGGTTGTGGGCTCAATCCCCGGTGGAGGGTGTACAAGAAGGGAATATGCTAATTGACTGCCCTGCCCTCAGAAATGGCGACAGCCACAAGATGGTGGTGCTGAGTCCCCTTGGCTCCGCCATGGTGGCAGGTGTGCAGCAAGGCAGGGCCCACTCCCAGGCTGGCCCAGCTGCTCCACACACCTGCCTCCGGAGTACCTCGGTCCCCTCAGCTCCCTAGCTGCCAGGGCCGTCTGAGGCTCAGGTGACCAGGGCCGGTGGAGGCTTGCGCTGCCGGCAGTGGCAGCAGCAGAGGTGTGATGGGATGTCGCCTTCCCTGATCGCCTGGTCGCCTCCCGCCCCTGAGGGCTCCCGGACTGTGAGAGGGGGCAGGCCGGGCTGAGGGACCGCCCCGTCCAGTGCATGAATTTTCATGCACTTGGCCTCTAGTTTCTTAATAAAAGAAAACACATACACCAACCCATTCAGGGGTGCTTTTGCAAAGGAGATTTGTTGTAAAGACGCAGGAATATATATCTTGGAATCTTCAAGAGGAGGTAAAATCGGGTCTCATAAGTGACCAGAAATGAGAGACCTCAGAACCAGTGTCTTCTGTCTCTGGTTTTCTCTGTGCCTTTGCCTTTGGGCAGGTAGTCTCTCCCGTTCTTCAGGCCCTTGCTGCTCTTTTCCTCTCTGCCACCTCCCGCATGGTCCCCACCTAACGGCCTGTATACATCCTTCCTCCGATGACAGTGTGTGGGGAAATGAGTGTCTCACTGTCTCTGAAGCACGTGTGCTGTTACCATTTAACAAACTGTTTCTGTATTAGATAGGTCCATTCTCTTTTATAAAGCTTCCCTTCTCCTCAATTTTAATTTTCTTATTAGGTGTGAAATCTGGTGTCCAGTAACTTTTCAAATGCATTAGCCAGATTACTTGGGGGTGTTGAAAATTGAGTGACTAGTGCTGTAATTGCACTGTGCCTTTCCGTGCTTACCCTTATCGCTTTAGCTCAGCAGACATCTCGATAACACTAAGGAACAGAGGAGACGATGCCTACAGAGCAAACGTGTACGGGAACTCCATCGTGGTGCAGCAACACATCAGCATGGACGGGAGTCGGTCTTATAAACTAAAGAGTGAAACGGGTTTGTTATGGAGTTCTTCTCATTTCATATAAAATATCAGTAAACGTCTAGTTTAAAAGAGTTAAGCGATTATGCTGGTATTTCTTGAAAGGGCGCTACTTAGCTCTTGAAACCTCTTGTAAGATGGTCCCTTGGTTGCATGTATGTGTACATATGTGAATATATGCATACCAATATTATACATGGTTGTACCACCGGACATTCTACCCCAGAACCACGATTGGCAGAATTTGGGCCTGTTTGAAATATGCTATGCCCTTTTGTTCTCAGCTGCAAACCTCCTTTTACCCCCATAGCTTCCATCACATGAAAACGAGATGGTTAGCAAAAGGTGGGAAAGGACATAAAAAGGAAGTGAGTGTTAGGAGTTACGGGAGCCAGAGGTGAGAAGCAGCAGAATATGTTGAGCTGCGGGAGGAGGAGCAGCGCAGTCACCGCATCTGTGCTCTCCCTCTGTGGGTGCTTGAGTCCTGATTGGCGTGAATAAACCCCGTTTTTTCCGTATTATTGCCCTGGAAACAGTCTGGTTATTTTGTCTTTCCTGAAACTAGGCACCGTGGTTTCTACCAGGAAAGAAGAGCTGATTGCAATTCTTGATCATTTTAACATACAGGTAATTGCCAAGTTGGTATTTTACAGATGATAAAATGAAGGAGTTGAAAAGTTTTCTCATTTATACTGGCCCTACATATTCTGTCGTTTAGGGCCAGGATTCTTTTCTAACATAGCAGTTGCTTTGTTACTAGCATCAGAGGTATAAAGTATTAAAACCCTGAATATTTTTGAAACAAGTAATATTTCTTTAAAGTTTTTTCAACCAAAATTTGAACCGTTAATATACTTTATTATTACCTTAACTGTACTTTAACTTGTTAGCCAAAGGTGGTTGAATCCAAGCAATGGCTTATTTAAAATGACTCCCCGCTCCAAAAGATAGAAGTGACTCCAGCATTTTCATTTCTTTTATAATGTCTGCATGAAGAAATAACAAATGGGAACTCTGAAAGACTGCTTTGAGAAAAAGAAATAATACTTATCGTAATTCTGACGAAAAAGAAACCGAGTTGGACCTCTTTGTATTCAGAGAAACTATGTTGCCCAAGGCTACATAGAGGGCAGGAGCAGAGCCCAAACCAGGGCTCAAGTCAGCTGAACCCCAAGCTCGGGCTTCCCCGACTCTTGAAAACAAGAGTAGCTAGGAGTGATATTCCATAAAACATGAAAGAAATGAAAACTTTCTAGTGAAAACACTTCTTCAGAGAATTCCTGTAGTTGTGCCCTCGTGTAATAGGATATTTAATTCTGACTATAGTATATATTTTAGTACCATGAAATATTGAAACATTTTTCTCTCTCGTATAATATTTTTCTTTGTATATTTGCCCTAATGCTCTAACTGTCGGCTAATATTAGCCTGCTTGCTGGCACCAGAGGTCAGTTGTATATGTTCAGCTTGTTTATCTTTAAGGCATTAAATTGATGTATTGAAAACTCACCTTTTGTTTGCATGTTTGCTTTTTCAGGTGGATAATCCGGTTTCTGTTCTAACACAAGAGATGAGCAAGCAGTTCTTACAGTCTAAAAACGAGGGGGACAAGTACAAAGTAAGGAACACCAAGTAAATGTGATCTTAACAGAACACATTCATAGGCTAAGCCTACATTCTGAATATAATTCTTGTTTGTTAACAAAATTGTGACGACGACTAAAATTTACGGTGTAACTTTTGAATGGGTTTAAGTATTTCCTTTCCTAAAAATTTACAAGGTACTAAGATCAAACATACAGATGGTTTTCTCTGTTTCCATTTTGGCTAAAAGAATGGGAATCAGTGAAAATAAGCTTTTAAAATGGTATTATCGTCATAGCAAAAGTGTTTTCTTTCATGGAGTTTTAAGAACTTTTGCAAATGAACATGAAGATATGAACATAGTAGGATAAGTAAATTTTGAGTCTGAAATAAGACATGTTCTTTTGTGTCTGTGTATTTGCTTACATATGTTTTCCTTGTTTACATAATTGGTCTAAAAGTTTTGGAGACCCAAATTTTTTTTTTTTTTTTTTTTAGATTTCCATGGAAATTTACAAATTCTTAATTGTGTTTTCCTTGTTGTTGATAGTTTTTCATGAAAGCAACCCAACTCGAACAAATGAAGGAAGATTATTCATACATAATGGAAACAAAAGAAAGAACAAAGGAACAGATTAGTCAAGGAGAAGAGGTTTGTAGACATTTAATGTAGTTATTTTTGGAATCAAATTTATAGGTGTAAATATAAAATTATATACATTTATGTGTATGTGTGTATAAATATATATGTCTATATGTAAGTAATATTTTCAAAGTACCTATGAAAGTGTGGTTTTTATATTTAGGGTATTTACTAGCCTTTACTTTTTGTTTTATAATAATAGGTATGTACACATATTACTTCCTCTATTACACTATAATTACACAGGGTAGTATCGTACATGTGTATTCTTAATATATGAACAATTTGTTCTATAGCAAGATACCACCAATTCCCATTATACGTAGTTTAAAATCTTATAATACTTTTTTTTATGGGAAACTAGGCACAGATCTCAACCTGATGTTAAACATAATATGCATTTATAGTTTTATATTAGTGGCCCGGTGCATGAAATTCATGCACATTAAAAGGGAATTTTAATATTGCTATTTCTCCTTTCTCTGTAATAGAAGTGTCAGAGATGAAAGAATATTAGTAAAATATATATGAAAATCTTCCTCCTGTCAGAGTCTGGGGTGCACTATGGGAACCAGAGTCAAGTCCCCACCTACCACATGCACCTCGAAATCACACGAGATCCAGACCCGGCCAACCCCACCCCCACTGGGCTAGATCCAGACCCAACAAGCTCCATCCCCATCAAGCCCCACTGGGTAGGGGTCCAGCCTCAGGTCACTGGCCCAGCACTGGAGCAGGGGGCACAGCCTGAGGTTCCCGTCAAGCCCTGCCAGGCAGGGGTGCAGCTTCAGGTCCCTCATCCCAGGCCAGGGCAGTGGGTGCACCTTGAGGTCTCCCATCAAGCCTCACGGGCGGGGGCGTGGCCTGAGGTCCCCTGTCAAGCCCCACATGGCGGGGGGTGCAACCTCAGGTCCTCCAGCCTGGCACCAGGGTGGGGGGCACAGCCTGAGGTTCTCCACCTTGGCACCTTGAGGTCCCTCGTAGAGTCCCACTGGGTGGGGAGCATGGCCTCAGGTCCCCTGTCAAGCCCCACAAGGAGAGGGGCGCAGCCTCAGGTCCCTACTGGTTGTTCATTCAGGCTCATTACAGGAACTCGGCCTCCGCTGTGGGCGTGGCCATCTTGTGTTACGGGATCCCTGCCTCCACTGTGGGAACAGCCTTTTTGTTGTGGCATGACGGTCAATTTGCATATTCCCTGCTTATTAGATAGGATATGGTAGATGACTCATTTCCCTCGTACAGTGTGAGCATTCATCAGGCACTGATGGGTTGGAGCAGCTGTCACATCAGTACTCCCAGATTTGCAGCTGTGCAAATGTGCTTGCATTAGAAATCTCTGAAGCCAGTGGGACTTACTTAAACTTGTTTTTACATATGCTGTATTTTGTTCTTATACTTTATTCTTTCGATTCCTGAAGACCCACCTTTCTGTGTGATAGTCAGAGGCCTCAACGTCATAAGGCTTACGTGTCAGTTGTTCATCCAGGGCATTAAGTTCCAGCAATTTCTGTGTGATCCTGGGTCTCGTTCTTTCGTTATTCAGTCAGTTTTATGCAGCTCGTTCTTTTGTACTAATGACTGACTCCGGTCACATGTATTAGTTGTTTTACTTCAAGTTTTATATATTAAAAGTAAGTTTATAGTTTTATGGTTCGTTAAGTGAAAACTCCAAAAATAAGGGTGAGCACGTTTATTTCTATTTCCCACATCATACCTTCAAATTCGCTATATGTGGTAGTGTGGGAGGATGTACTGTAAACCACAGGATTAATATAGCCCAATTTCTTGGAGTACCAATATTATTAATGGGGAAAGGAAATGTTTGCATATTCAATTTAATGTACTTAGTATATATTACATTTATTATGTAAAAAATCAGGACTTTGAAAAACTTTGCTTGAGACAGCCCGGGGTTAAATACCCACTTTCTTCATGATATACTTTGCCATCAGCGATTAAAGATATTTTGATTACGAAATTTAAGAAGTACTTCCCTATATCATGTAGTAGAGTTCTGTATGCAAAATGTGCACTTAATAAGAACTTTTTTTCTAGTTCATTAAATGCCCCATATGGCAGTGCAGAAGGAATAGATGTGGAGAGATCAATAAAGAAGGTGTTACCTTTGTCTGAAGAGATGAGAATGACATAAGTTAGGGTGGTGGCGGTTGTAATGGAGAGAAGAGTTCTAGAATGATTTGGGCAGATGTCATTAGCACCTGGAGGAGTAAAGTTGAGACACAAAAGTCAGCAAGGGTGACAGAAGGACCCCCCAGCTGTAGAGGAAGTTTCATAAGATACGAAGCTTGGGAACCAGTTTCTCTTTCTCTCTGGGACCAGTCTTCCTTTCTTTATTTTCCTTTAAGAATCATGATGAATTCTGTTTTGAACAATTTAATTTTGGGCTGAGTGTAAAGTAAGTACAAATGCGAAGTGGGAAGTGGATATATGAGTTGGGCACACAGAAGTCAAGCCTGGCCTCAGCACTAGTTTGGGAGTGGCCGGTATACTGTTGGTCTCTGAGCTAGCAGTCGCCAACCTTTCACACCTCACGGACCACCAGTTGGCACTGCTGACCTAAGCCATATGCAATGTCCGAGACTGAGACGTGGAAGAGAGTGGGCCCAGGCCAGCCGGGAGCCCTGAGGAATAACTGCTCATAACAGACACTAAGGGAAGAGAGAGTGTGAGAAGGAAGCGGTCACAACCGTACTGAGTGGACAGATACCACCCAGATTGACAAATACTCTTCTATATTTAGCGATAGGGTCTTCAGAGGTGTCTGTGGCAAGGCGGGTTTCAGTGGTGGCAAAATAGATTCAGGGGCTGAAAATGTGAGGAAACGCAAGAGACAGGTTCTTCTCATGAAACCTGAATGGAAAGAGGAGACTTAGAAGAGGAGGTGGCACCAGGAATGGGTAGTGGTGGTTTTGTTTGTAAGTGGGAAAGGTAAACGAGTGAAGAGTCCAATATAATAAAGGGAAAGACTCAGTGAAGAGGGTGAAGTGGAAACAAACACACAAAGATGCCATGAAAAATAAATTAATACAGATCTCCTGAGAAGGCAGGTGGAGGAGACTTAGATTTGTAGGTAAGGTGGGGAGTCGGAGGGAATTGTCTCTAATGCCTACTACACTCTCTGAGGCAGGAGGCGGGGAGAACGAGTGAGGGATCAGTATGGTGGAGAGTAAGAGCGCTGAAGAGTAATGGTGGATTGAAATTACCCTGGAGAATGGGAAACAGTCAAATGAACACTGAATATGTAGTCATGGGTGAAGGGGGAGGCGTCTATCCAGGTGTACAGAATATAAAGTCTAGGAGCCACTTCAGAGGCTGTTCCAATGTCATACTTAATATTTGTTTGATGATTTTACTTACTACTTATTAAGGGAGGACTTGGGTAAAAAAATTATATCTTAGTTGATTTTTAGAAATGAATTTCTTCTGAGTCTTCCAAATTATTTAGAATGGGGGCAGAGTGTACTTTGCTCAAAACACATATTAGTCTATGCATCACATATGGAATACAGAGAAAATGGTAAACTGTTTTGTGATTTGTCTATACTTGTGTTGTCTTAACCCTTTATTTGGCCATTTTTATAGGGCAGAAATTAACAAAATTGCTGTATCTAGTAAAATGTACCAAAGAATCAAAGATATTTTTTTTCATCTTAAAGAAGTCATTTCCTAGCAAATTTTTTTAGTACTTGTTTAAAGTGTATTCAAAAGAAATACATTTGTGAAGAGTCTTGTCTTTTCAATGTTAGTAAGAAATCTCTGTCTCTCTTTTTTTTTAAAGCGACTTGTTGAACTGAAACGCCAGTGTTTAGAGAAAGAAGAACGTTTTCAGATGATTGCTGGTTTAAGTACAATGAAGACTAACTTAGAAGGCTTGAAACATGAAATGGCTTGGGCAGTGGTGATTTTCACTTAATTATTTATTCACACATGTTTGTATTATCAGGGTATGTTGGGTTACAGTTAGTGATTTGCTAAATAATTCCTTTTTAGGTCAATGAAATAGAAAAACAATTGAATGCTATCAGAGATAATATCAAAATTGGAGAAGATCGTGCTGCTAGACTTGAAAGGAAAATGGAAGAACAGCTGGTAATTACTGTTTTTATACAGATTTAATATGTTGAATCATATGAGATTGCTGATATTAGACTATTATGACCTACAGAAGTAGCAATTTCAACCTATCTATTTACCTAATTTGAATTTATTACTTCAGCAAAGCTGACCTAAACTTTTGTTCAAGGAGTATCGTGGCAATCCTTTGAAAAAGAGGACACTATTTGGATGTGATCAGATAAAGTTCAAGAAAACTGTCTTGCACTTGGGCCTGGAGCACAAGTGGGTTGAGTGGTACATAAAGGTAGCCATTTTCTGCTGGGACCTCCCCACGGACCTTTTCACATACAGCAGATCCACTCTGTATTCTCGCCTTTCCATTCGTGTTGTTTTTTATTAAAGATATTTTTATTGATGTCAGAGAGGGAGGGAGAGGGAGAGAGAAAGAAACATGAATGGTGAGAGAGAGTCACTGATCGGCTGCCTCCTGCACGCCCCACACCGGGAGTGAGCCCACAGCCCGGGCCTGTGCCCGGCCGGGCATCGAGCCGTGTCCTCCGGATCCATAGGTCAGAGCCACACCAGCCGCGCTCCATTCGTTTGTAAACAACTTCATTAAGGTGTAGTTCGTATGCCATACAGTTCAGCCATGCAAAACTGAATTGGAGTTTTAGTATGTTCACCGAGGGTGTGTAGCCAGCTCCGTGGAATTCCACACAGTGTTATGCCAGAAGTAGGGTTCCTAACCTTTTCTTTCTATATAGGACACCCCCAACCCCACATTCCACACCCAGTACTCAGTGTGGTTGACTTACCTCTGAGTATTTTATTCTGTTTAGTAGTTGTTGGCCCCCTAGCGTAGATGTAATAGGATATAATCTTCCCTACCTTGGTTTTTTCTGTGCCTCCAAGTTAAACAGGTGTGTCTTTTTATTTATTTATTTATTTATTTTTTTAAGGATTCTGACATTAAACTATTAAGGTAATAGATGAGTATGAAAAGTAAGCGAAATGCTACAGGTTGTACATTTTCTTGGTGATCTCTGGGCTGAGTTTATTACTCCCTCTTAAGGTAATAAATGGAAGTGCAATCCCACCTACTTCTCTCACCTCACATACTCATTTTGGAGAGAATATTCTGAAATTTTCCCTGTATTTTACTCGACCTCCTTTCTTAGCTTCTCATGTGGAAAAAAGTTTAAGTTACTTTCCTCTTTAGGTATTCATCAATCTAAAAATGGAATTCAGTCTGAATACTAGGTCCTCACCCCCTTTTTCCCAACTGGGAAAAGGAAAATCTTGAGGCTGGGTAAAATTTGCTTCTGTAGGTGTTTGCTCCACTTTAACTGTTTGGGCACATTATGTAGTAAGTGGTGAATTTCTGGAGGATAAAGACTAATTTTATATTTATGTCCTTCACCCTCTGTCTTACATAAAAACTTTCTCATAATATATGCCCAGTTACTGATTATAGAATGACTATTGTATCGAAGGTTTCTGAATAGTGTCTAAAGCAAACTTTAAACTTATGTAATTTACTTTAAAAATGAAAATATATGAGATGTTTACTGTGTATAACACATAGACCAACTGCAGTTTTTATTAAAAAAGCATACAGATTATACTGCTGATGTTTTAATTATAGAACTTTGTTATGCTTCCTAAATATCCTGTTACTGACAGTTCCCTAATCTGTATTTCCAATTCAGATATTTATCCTGAGCACTGATTCAAATGTCTGTCTTCACAGCTTTATATAACTGCTCCAGAAACTTTAAACTGAGCATGTCTGGTTGACTAGCTGTGAGAGACAATCTGACTCACAAATTCTGAGGCAGACACTGTCTGGCTCTTTCCAGAAAAAGTTTGCTGATTCCTGATCTGAATTGTTCTCATATTTGCCACTTCTAATCCATTCTCTTGCTGGTGCTCCATTCTGGCCTCTAATTATTTTTGCTTCAGAATATTCTGTTCACTTCTTACTAAAACCGTTTTCTTTCCTTTTCCTCTCCACCCTTCCTTCCTTGTGCCTCCAGAGTGACTTTCACTGTACAGATTTGGCCAGATCTTGTCTGCCAGTTGTCTAGAGGGTTAAGCTGTAAGCTGATCACTGTAGAATTCAAGACCCTTGTCCTTCGTCATCTCATCTCCTGCCACTACCTTCTCAGTTTAATCTCCAGAAATCTTTCTACTCATAAATGGGTATTAATCCCTTTCCACATGCTTCACTCTCAACCTTTCACATCTTTCCCCAGCTTTTCTCCTGGAACTTTTTTATGAAATCTTTCCAGCCTCAGCTCACATGCTACTCCTGTTTTGAAGACCTGCCTGTTTTTTTCCTGGCAAAGCTAAGGGTTTCTTCTGTGTACTTCCACAATTATAAATAGCCATACCTGACTTCAGCATTAATCTCTTCAAACTGCGGGAGTAATTTGCATCCCTATTTCTCTGCTAGATTGTGTCTCTTTCTTTAATTGTGTTACTTGAAGACAGTTGTACAGCATCTTCGTCTCCCCAGAAGATAACGTATTTGTTGGAAATGTGGAATTAGAGTTTAATTATATTTTAGTATTTTATATTATAATTATATTTGCTTGCCTGGTATCTTGAGTTTATTTAATCAGTGATATTAAATTTATTATTGGGGTGTGAACTATATATAATTTTTAAAATTTAAAATAAAAGTTGAAGAAAAATAAAACGTATACCAACAATGTTATTTTTTTAAAGGCCAGACTTGATGAAGCAGAAAACAAATACAAGGATATTCAAGATAAACTGGAAAAGATTAGTGAAGAGACAAATGCGCGAGCACCGGAATGCATGGCGCTGAAAGCAGATGTCACTGCCAAGAAAAGAGCCTATCATGAAGCCGAGGTGAGACGCTCTCCCGTCCGGAACATTGAAACTGCTCGTCAGACACAAACACTCTCTCTTCATTTATTTTCACAAGTAGAGGTTTTGTAATTGTGTTGAAATCTGTGTTGCTTTAAGACTTTAAAAAAATGTTTTCATTTGGTCATTTATGTACTTTTTGATTTTAAAAATGTATTTCTGCTTATAGCCAGCCACTGATTTGAAGACTTGGCAAAGTGGACTTGAATGGGATATTTATTTGTTTTTATTTTACTGAAGTGTGTTTAATTTTTCGTTAGATTTTATATAACCGGTCCCTGGACGAGTATAGAGCATTAAAGAAAGATGATGAGCAGCTTTGCAAAAGAATTGAAGAACTAAAAAAAAGGTAAAATAGCTACTTTATGATTTTTATGGTTTCTTCATTTTGTAATAAAGTAATCTAGGTGAAATGGAATACTGTATTTTCTGTATTGTTAAAGGGTTTTATCACACTGCTTTATGTTTTTTTAGTGTTAGGTTTTTCATTTAACATTTTCCACTTTGATTATTTACTGTTAGTGCCGATCAATCTTTGGAACCTGAGCGGTTGGAAAGGCAAAGAAAAATATCTTGGTTAAAAGACAGAGTAAAGGCCTTACAGGATCAAGAAATTTCTGTCAATCAAGAGATGGAGCAGTTTCAGCAAGCCATAGAAAAGGACAAAGAAGAACATACTAGAATTAGGTAAGTTTCAACATACTTAAAATTATTTTTTTCAATTGAAAATCATATGGTGTTGCTCTTTATAAGAAGTAAGAAAACATGGGGGTTTTTATTCTACATAATTAGGGATCTTCTAACATCATTTTTTGAGACTTTTCTTACACTCTTAGAGTTGAATAACTTCTGGGATTTCCAATCCCCGTTGTTGCATTTTTTATTTTATTTTTTAGGATTTCTGTCTGTCTTTTCTCTAGTTGCATAATTACTCTATATAATAAAAGGCTAATAGGCAAATCACCTGAACGGCAGAATGACCAGTCGTCATGACGCACACTGACCACCAGAGGACAGACACTCACAGCAGGAGCTGCCCCCTGGTGATGAGTGGGCACGCACAGGGCGAGTGCCGCTCAGCCAGAAGCCAGGCCAACAGCTGGCGAGAGCAGCGGTGGGGGCAGGAGCCTCTCCCGCCTCCAGGGCAGTCAGACGTCCCCTGAGGGCTCCCAGGCTGTGAGAGGCACTGCCCAGCTGAGAGACCCCCAAGTGGCTTCAAATCGTGCACGAATTGCGTGCACCTGGCCTCTCGTTTTTATTTTATTTTTTATTTTATTTTTTTAAAATATATTTTATTGATTTTTTACAGAGTGGAAGGGAGAGGGATAGAAAGTCAGAAACATCGATGAGAGAGAGACATCGATCAGCTGCCTCTTGCACGCTTCCTACTGGGGATGTGCCCGCAGCCAAGGTACATGCCCTTGACCAGAATCGAACCCGGGACCTTTCAGTCCGCAGGCCGACGCTCTATCCACTGAGCCAAACTGGTCTTGGCTGGCCTCTCGTTTTTAAATAAAGACATCTGTCTGCCTTTAGTTTTTAGGGTAGCGGGGTCTGTCACTGGTATGCAGTGTTCGGGGGAAAGGATGAATATGTCTGTGTAATTGTATCACGTGTCTGCTCTGTTCTTCCCCTTTTGTATTTTAGGAGAGAAGAATTAGATGTGAAGCATACACTGAGTTATAATCAGAGGCAACTGAAAGACCTGAGAGACAGTAAAACTGATCGACTGAAACGATTTGGCCCTCATGTTCCAGCTCTTCTTGAAGCAATAGATGATGCTTACAGACGTGGACACTTTACCTATAAACCTGTAGGCCCCTTAGGTATTTGTCACCACTTAGTCAGGATATAATAAACATTAGAAGTAAGGTTTTATTTTCAGGAGTGGGTCTATTGAATCTAATTTTAAAACTGTTATCAAGGAGCTATATAGTTATGTGTGGATTGTAATTGTACATATTTTAACAAATAGTGATGAGTCACCTTAAAGTTTATAACTTTGTATCTTTAAAGCATAAAATAGTCAAAAGGAAGAGAATTTAGGAAAATAGAGTTAAAGAATCTGATTTTGATTTTTTCCCCTGAATGAATAAATAAATGAACTAACTTTAATGTAGCTGATTAGTAAGAAAATCCAATGACATCCTATCTAATAAAAGAGTAATAGGCAAATTGAATGTCATTCCTACACACAAGATGGCCATTCCCATGTGGATACAAGATGGCTGGCAGGGGAAGGCAGTTGAGAGGGACCAGGCCTGCAGGGGAGGGCACTTGGGGGAAACAAGGCCTGCAGGGGAGGGCATTTTGTGGGAAACCTGGCCTGCAGGGGAGGGCAATTAAGGGAGACCAGGCCTGCATATTACTCTTTTATTAGATAGGATTGTATTAATGTCCCTTAATTAAATATGTATCTCTATGCCAGGATCCATTCCAGTGAATGAGGTTTTTTTCCTGTTGTAAGTCTAAAGTTCCAATGTTAATCACTTTTATAGAAAAAATAATGAGTCTCTAAATCTTTTGATTGATTTTCAAAATACCATTCAAATGCTGAAATGTATAAACATATGTAGAAAAACCACTGTTATTCACATTCCAGTGGGACAGCTTTTTTCACAGAGTTTAATTGGTCTCCTCCCAGTGTGATGAGTAGATATGTGGCATTTCCCATTCAGTTCAGGTAATATCTGTAATATGATTTAAACTGCTTTATATGAAAATGTTTTAAAATCCTATGAACCATTTTAGAAAGATAGTTACATTAATATTTAAAAATAAGCATTTGTGGGCCTTTAATAAATTTGTCTCACTTTTAGGAGCTTGCATTCATCTCCGGGACCCTGAACTTGCTTTGGCTATTGAATCTTGCTTAAAAGGACTCCTGCAAGCTTATTGTTGCCACAATCATTCTGACGAAAGAGTTCTTCAGGCCCTGATGAAGAAGTTTTATCTACCAGGGACCTCTCGGCCACAGATAATCGTTTCTGAGTTTCGGAATGACTTGTATGATGTACGACACAGGTAAGGCATCAGTAATTACATACTGCTTCTGGTTTTGCTTAATCATGTGCAAGGTCACAAAGAATTAAAACATTTTTATGTTAACCATGTCTGTACTACTGATATGTAAAATTGCATCCGGCCCCCCCCTTCTCTTCAGGTAGATAAACAAGAGAGGTACTGTCTGCCTTGAGGTCTGTTGTGGGAGTGAGCACAGTGAAATAGGTGTAGTGTGGCACAGGAATTATGCTGATGAGGGAAATGGTGCCAGACCTAAATAAATAAGGAGGGAGGCATTAAGGAAGAACTTGGGGGCTCATTGTTCCTTGAGCTTCAAAGATTCCTTCAAGAGCTGTGATTGTTTTCCTTAATGATCCAAATAAACCTCTCAAGGCAAGATACCTAAACTGGCCTCTTTACGAGCTGCTGGCTGCCCACTGTATCTAAGTGTGTACGTATTCCCTAATTTATTCTTCGTCAGCTTCGATAAAATTGGATTACAAGGCATAGTTGCAGTTGAGATAAGGGAGTAACTAAATGTTAGGAGGTAGTTGTGGTTGAGATAAGGGAGTAGTTAAATGTTATGAGGTAGGTTAGTGAAGAAATCAGAAGATTGAGGAAAATGATTGGATCTGCAGGGGAGGGCAGTTGGGAGCGATCAGGCTGGCAGGGGAGGGCAGTTAGGGGCAATCGGGCTAGCAGGGGAGTTTGTTAATTGCCTTCTAACTGATGAGTTTGTTAATTACCTTCTAGGCAATTAGAACTTTATGTGCAAATTGCATGGAGGCGTGACATCATAAATTACTCAGCAAAAATAGCATTTGCATTATAGATAGTAAGGAACAGATAAAAAGATATATTTAGGACAAAATCAATAATGTGTTACTTCAATATAAGAGAAAGAAGAATTGAGGATGACTGTTAGGTTTTTGGCTGGAGTGACTACCTAACAGATGTGCCAACACTTGATTTAGGAAAAAAGTGGATTCGTCAAAAGTAGTTAAGTCCTCTATTTGAATTACTGATTTGGGGGCTTTTATACTAGAAACTAGAGGCCTGGTGCACTGATTCATGCACTGGTGGGGTCCCTTGGACTCGCCTGCAGGGATCAGGTCGAAACCAGCTCTCTGACATTCTCCTGAGGAGCCCCAGATTGTGAGAGAGCACAGGCCAGGCTGAGGGACCCCACCAGTGCACGATCATGTTGGGGAGAGACTGCAGGAAGGCTCCAGGGTGTGTCCGGCCTATCCTGATCAATCAGCTGGACCCCAGCAGCAAGCTTACCTACCGGTCGGAGCATCTACCCCTGGTGGTCAGTTTGCATCATAGCGACTGGTCGAACGGTCAGACACTTAGCATATTAGGCTTTTATTATATAGGATAAGGATTGGGAATTAAGAGTGTTTTCTTTGTCTGCATGGGAATTTCACCTTCTGTTGATTTCTAGTTTGATCCCTGGTTTCTTAAACCCCATAAAAGCAAAATTTTAATTGTGCTACCAGACATTGTTGCTATGGTAAAAATGACCCCTGACAGGTTAGTTGCATCTGAAGTCGGGAAATATAGACATTCAAATTTAATTTGTGTAAAAGCCAGTCCCCTGATTTCTACCCTAAAACCTGCTCTGCCTAGAATCTTCTCCATCTTCATTTTTCAGTTGCTTAAGCCAAAGATAGGTTTTCAGTTGTTCAGTTAATAAAATGCAATATTTAATAACTAATAATGCTAGAATAAACTCTGTTTCACATACAACGGTAAGCCTGCTTTTGCCCTATCCTGTATATACAAAGATATTTTCTCTGTGTTAGAATTCTAGGACTGAGAAAGCACTAAGACTACCATGTCCCCCTTAGATATTCATTGCTTCTGCACATTCTATTCTTGGTGTATCCATTCTTCAGTGCTGTTAATAGCACAGATGTTTAAAATTTTAGATGAAAGAGTGAATGTCTCTTTAGAGAGCCCAAATTATATTTCCTAAGAATATCATTTCCCTCATGTTTCTTCTGTGTTCATAATAATATTTACTTAAGCTTTTCTTGTCTTGGTAGGAATATTGTTTCACTTTTTTAATGAATTGACTTGTATGATAGCATTTAAGATTTAAGAAGGTGTAATTATTTTAATAGGCAGTAGAGCATAATGTTTAAAAATCTGGGCTCTGCAAATGTTAAATCACTGTGTTGCACACCTGAGACTGATATAATGTCATATGCCAACTCTGTTTAAAAGAAAAAGAAGAATCTGGGCCCTAGTGCTGAGTTGCCTAGTTTAAATCCTAGCCCAAGCTTTGAGCAAGCTCTATGACATTGAAGAACTTGTTAAAATCTGAAGCTTTCTCCTCTGGAAAGTAAAAGGGAGAGATTTAAGAAGGTGTAATTATTCTAACAGGCAGTAGGGCATAATGTTTAAAAATCTGGGCTCACCTATAAATTTTTTTGTGTATGCTTTCTTAGTTGCCGGCAAAAAGGGAAGTTGTAAAATTTAGCTGTTTTGTTTATGTAAATTATGTTGATTCTTTAAATTTATTAAAAATATTCAGAAAATATTTAATAACTATTGTTTGTTGGTTTTATTTTTGGTGTAGGCTCTTAGTTTTAAAGTTTATTTAGTTTGTTATTATCTGTCTCTCGGTGGTCGGCAAACTGCGGCTCGGGAGCCACATGCAGCTCTTTGGCACCTTGAGGGTGGCTCTTCCACAAAATACCACGTGCGGGCGCGCACGTACGGTGCGATGGGAACTTCGTGGCCCGTGCACAGAAGTCGGTTCGGGGCTCTCAAAAGAAATTTCAGTCGTGGTACTGTGATATTTGGCTCTGATGACTCATGAGTTTGCCCACCACTGACCTATCTCATTGTTGCTATAGGAGTAGATGAGGATATAATATCCTTTTCACAGTGCCTGTCACACCTAAATGTTTGCTAAGTAAATAAAATAAGTCTAATCAGATGTTTTCAAATGTTACCAGATAGTTTCCAGTATCTTATTATCACCTCTCATCCACTCACCCATTAAAATAATATACATATATGGGTGTTTACATATAATTAAAGTTTGACTAATCCTTGTGTATTTTTGTCTCAGAGCTGCTTATCATCCCGAGTTCCCAACGGTGCTGACAGCTCTGGAGATAAGTAACGCAGTTGTCGCGAACAGCCTGATTGACATGCGAGCGATAGAAACCGTGCTGCTGATCAAGGTAAGGCCAGCTGCGTGCCGCGTCTACGGTCTTCAAAGCTTCCGAACTGAAGCAGGCCACGTAAGCTCCCGTGGCCCCCTCCTCACGGAGCTGTGGATGGCAGGGCCCCGGGGGAAAATCCGGGACGGACACGGCGCCGGTGGTTTGTCTCTTCCCGGGGAGCCTGGTTCCCCTCGGCTGGTCTTTCTGCAGCAACGTCACAAATGTGTACAGGTCTGTGGTGCACGATGCCACCCATTGTCTTGTTTGCGCTTTCTTGATTGCAAAATTCATTTTCCACTTGCGCTTCCAGATATGCCTATTGTCATCATTCTACTTTTAAACGAATACTTGATTTGATATTTTATGGATCTCTTTTAAATTTGAGTGCTGTAAAATCAGTATCTATTCTTTATCTGGATATGCATTTTTATATACTTGTTTGATTTGATCACCATATTGCATTTTACCTTTTGGGATAAATTTGCTGGGAAGGAATAAGGAATTTTAAAACAGAAATACGTAATCAAGACAAACACAATAGAGTCTGTTTTCCTTATTAATGGAAATAAGTAGTAATGATATTAGGAATCCAAGTGTGTGTGTATTGCAAGTGCTGTAATTTTTGTGGGCTTAGCTCTATCGTATGCTAGAAGGATATGTGAAATAAAACAATGACATTCCGTTGTAAAGGTTTGTGCCTGGAGAGGTTAAGCCTGATTCCCCTTTTCACTTCCGCTAGGGTTTAAATAGTTCACGGTGGTCGTCGTTTGCTGGAATTTGCTATTCAGATGCATTATTTCTAGGGTGTAAAAGTCATTTAGAAAAAATAAGATTCGTATGAACTGGTAAAAGTAAAATATTTTCATGTGAAAGGTTACTTAACATTTTTAACTTTAAACATTAGATAGCAATGTTAAAATTTAAAAATAGAATGTATCAGTTTGTCATAAAGCATTATTTGCTGTGCTGATTTGAAGACTTCACAGTCTTCATTCTTTGAATCTTGAAGGTTTTTTAAAATTCTTGTGGTTAACTTTATGGAATTATTTACTTGAGTGTTTAAATAAAAACATTTGAATCTTAAAACAATGCCAGTCAGCATGCTGCAGCGGTGTGCGTCAGCAGTGCCCGGGGGAGTTTGAACACGACTCCTCCCTTTGTTTGCAGAGTAACTCCGTAGCCCGGGCGGTCATGCAGTCCCAGAAGCCACCCAAGAACTGCAGGGAAGCGTTCACCGCTGACGGCGACCAAGTCTTCGCAGGCCGTTACTACTCATCCGAGTATACGCGGCCTAAATTCCTCAGCAGAGATCTGGATTCTGAAATAAGGTTGGTGTCCGGGGTGGCTCTGCTATATCCCTTCTACTGCTTCCTTTGGGGTGCATATTTTACTAGGTAGCACGTGTTCTTGCTCCACCTAAAAAACATTCGAGACTAAGGAGAAACAGTCTGTGAAAACAGAACAGAATTTGTCCTCCCCTGAAAAAGGAAAGTTGTAAAAGATAGCCTTTTTGATTATGTAAATTTTATTGATTCTTTAAATTTATTCTGAATATTCAGAAAAATGTTTAATGACAATATTGCTTGTTGGTTTTATTTTTAGTTTAGGCTCTTAGTTTCAAAGTTTATTTACTTGGTAAATTTTTATTCTTTTAGCAAAATTACTATCGGTTAATAAATGTATAGATTTATATGTGATAAACATTTCTTATTAAATACTGAGGAGCCATTTTAAATTTTTGCATCTGGCCCCATTTTTACCAGAAAAATGCCACAATTCTTCTTTCCCCATTTTTATCATTCATTTATCATTTATTCAGCTGACTTTTTGTTTTAATTTTGAGAATTCTAATTAGCACATTTACAACATTTATCAAATTTAAGTTGCTGTGTTATTTTATAAATCAGTAAAAAAGAAAAAAAAAGTTGCTAATAGAACCATGGACTGAAATATTATTTCAGAGATGTGAAGACGTGGGAAATATGCATCTCATTGAAATAGAGCACACTCTCTCTCAGGGACGATTTTCTTAACTGCAAAGCTGGCTCACTTCCAGCAGCACTCAACCCCGGGTGGCAGGTGCCGTGCCCGGCGGGAAAAGGTCATTTCTGAAGACAGTGAGTGCCGGCCAGATCTTTCTGGTCCGGGCACCTGCCTGCTTTCTTCTCCATCCCTTTTCCTGTGCCCTTCCATTCACCGGAACTCCTCACGCGCTTGTAGCAGCTGTAGCACGTACTCACCAACAGTGAATGCGGAGCTGTCAATTTTCCTTTCTTTTCCCCCCTCCATGCCTTGTGCAGCTCTTCCCATCCTCTCCTAGTTGGTCCCACTGTTCAAAACTGGACAGAATACAATGGCGTGTCTCCCCAAGTCTGATTTTCCACGGTACTCTGGACGTACAGTGTCCTGTTCGTATTTTAATGTTATGGTTTATTCCCTGATTCTTTTTTGTTTGAGCTATTCATGTCTTAATTGTTTCTGCCTCTACCTACCACTGTGCACGATGTCCGCCACACGGAAATTGTATCATACATGCCTGGTAGTGAAAGAAGTAAAATTTGACTCCAGTTTAGATATTTTTTTGAAGTCATTAGGATTTTTGCAAATAAGCTATTAAAAATTAGCTTTTCTTTGTCAAGATCGAAAGTATTTGTAATATTCAGAAATAGTATTTAATTATTTTTTATCCTCTTCTCTCCAGTGAATTGGAGAATGAAGTTGAAAATAAGAAGGCCCAGATATTAAATTTTCAGCAGCATTTGTCTGCCCTTGAAAAAGATATTAAACGCAATGAAGAATTTCTTAGAAGGTTCCAACTACGATATAAAGAACTAAAGGTAAAAATATATATACATCATTTTGTTTTCTCATCTTGTCACTTTTAGGCTATTTTTAAAATTTGTTTAATTAAGGAGTAGTTCTCAGACTTTTTGGCCTCAAGCCCCTTTACAGTCTTAAGAGAGCTTTTTACGTGTGTGGGTTTTACCTGTCAGTATTTACATTGTTAAAAATTAAAACAGAATTGAACAGTATTTATTAGTTCCCTTAAAAATTATAAACTCATTGTTTGTTTACATAACATTTTGAAGAAAAGTAACTTTTCCAAAAACCAAAGCTACATTTTTATATTTTTGTAGTAAATTTGTATTTCCGGCTCAATAAAACTCCACCGAATTTTCAGGCCACCTTCTGCGATCGGTTTGTGGCAATGAGTACACGTCACCAAGCCATCAGCCTCCTGAGCACTCGGGAGAAAGTGATGGTAAAAACGGTGGCCGGCGTCTCAGTGTTTCTGTGAGAATGGTTCTGGCCTCGTGAATCCCGGCAGGACTTCCAGAGGCATCCAGGCAGCAGCTGAATCCCAGTCTGAGGACCAGGGCTAGAGTAATCCTTCCAGCACATGGGTCTGGACATTGCAGGATATTTTCTCTCTGAATTCAAATGCAAAGATGGAGCACTTACATCTTTCTGGTGTGGAGATGGCTTACCAGTGCGGGGAATATGGCAGGCTTGGGGCTGTAACTTACTTTGTTCATTTAATACGAGTGTGTTTCTTTTATCGAATACAGAACCCTTCTGTAACACAGTAGGACATCATGGATTAACATAGCTTGTCTTTATTTTTAACTTATTTTTATATTACTAACATTTAAATTCTTTCCTTCCAGATGAAAATAAGAAAACATATTTCTGAAATTCAGGAACTTGAGAATATAGAAGAACATCAGTCTGTAGATATTGCAACCTTGGTAAGAGTCTTTTTCTCCAAGTTATAAAGGACAACACTGTCATTTAGTTTAACAGTGTCTACTCCGCTTTCTTTAAAATCCTGCTTGAGGCTGCTTTCTCTGACTGTCCCCGTTCACAGGTAAGATAGGGACTACCTCATGTGTAGCCTCAAGCTCCTTACTGTGTTGTCTTTATAACTTGCATGAGTAATAATTGATTTTCTCATCTGCTACATGAACAGACTTTACCAAAGCTTGATTGTGCTCTTAAAATCTGACGGTGGCATTTTAAGCCATGCCGCCTAGCACAGTATTTGACAGAGTCCATCAGAGTCAGCGTTAACGGATACCTTTTGGTCAGCTACCCTCGGTCTCTTTTTGCGTTGTTTCTTTTCCCCAAGTTAATAGTTTCCGTTTTAATTGACCACGTATTTGTTATTCTATGTTTTTTTTCAGGCAGCTGGTTATGATATTCCGCTTAGCTTCTCTGAGTTACAGTAGGCAATGGATTAGATAGCTTGCAGAATCTTGTTAAAAGGAAGAAGTATTACTTAGTGTCTGTGTTATACGTCACATTAACTGCTGAGGGATACAGCAGGTGGAGTTCTACTCGAGTGACAGTTTGTCTTCATTTTTTATTAGTAACCTTGTTTCCCACATGTTATTTTTCTGCTTTAATTCCTTTTATTGATAAGTTTCTTTTTTATTTACATTTTTATTGATTTCAGGTAAAAAGGGATAAGGAGAGAGAGAAATATCAGTGATGAGAGAGAATCATTGATCAGCTGCCTCCTGCACGCCCCCTACTGGGCATCTCGCCTGCAATCCCAAGCATGTGCCCTTCACCTGAATCAAACCCGGAACCCTTCAGCCCAGGGGCCAATGCGCTATCCACTGAGCAAACTGACTAGGGTGATAGACGAAGTTTCTTGGAGATATGTAGTATGTCTTATTTATTTTTGTTTACTCAGCATCTAACACATTGTCTGGCACAAGGTAAATATTTATATGTACTGTATTGTGAAAGAAAAGTAAGTGGGTAGAATAAAAGTTATTTCTTTTGATTATGACCTCAAGCACAATATAGTTTTAACTTGTGTCCTAAATAGTATGTCTTACTATTGTGAACCTGTTTTCTTCTTCCTAATTTGCCTTTGAGAGTGTGCAAATGCCCTAGTAGTCTTGGAGTTTGTCTTTTATCTGATTTGCGTCTTCTCTCTTAGAATTGTTTGTACTACTTTTCTATCTGATAACAAAATATTTTAATTTATATGTCCTGTAAATGTAATCAGGAAGATGAAGCTCAAGAAAATAAAATGAAAATGAAAATGGTGGAGAAAAGTATGGAACAACAAAAAGAAAATATGGAATATCTTAAAAGTCTGAAAGTAGAAGCAGAGAACAAGTATGATGCAATTAAACTGAAAGTTAACCAGCTAGCAGAGCTAGCAGACCCACTTAAGGTATGTATTATTGTTTTTCTAGGGTATATGCATCTTGGGTTTTAATTTTATATCTACAGTGTGCTCACTAGATACTGTCCTAACATAATTTATGTTTAAATGTTTATGTAACCATATCAAAATAGGATGTAAACCAAATTTTCATCCTTAGATCAATTAGAATGAAATGCTCCTGCTCATGCTTTTATGAGGATAAATTGGCAAGTTTCTGTTTGTCCCAGAAGATTACAGCTCCCCGCCCTCTGTGTTTTCTGACTTGGAGCCTGAGCCAGGGGCATCTTGTCTGCCTGCACTGTTTCTGTGCTCGCCCGTCCCGTGGTCCCACTGCCACGGGAACTCAAGCCAACTTCAAAGAGAGTGCTGCTCAGCTCCTGTTTGTTGGCATGTCCCAGTATGCTCCAGCTTGAATTCAATTGATTATTTTTTTAACACATGCTTTTTAAAACCAAACTTAGGGAAACAAAAGTATTGAACAGTTAAATCGCATAAATTTTTTCAAGTTGTTTAGTAGCTTAGTTATTCATATTTTATTGTCATTTTTATGAATAGCTCAATTATTTTCAGGACTTTTATTTATAAGACACTGAGAAGAAAGAATAGTATATTTTCAGAGGAGCCCGGTATTTGAGATATCACTCTATCCTTCCTCCCCCCGCCCAGGAAAATTAATTGCCCTCTGTGTATTAAAATGTGTTTAGATATTTAAAGTTTAAAAGAATTTGCATGCATAAAAAATTCTCTTAATAATTTTGTTTATTGAAAAATTTAAAAAATATAATAAAGAGTTGAGAGAATATTAGAGGAATTTAGAGGTTTTGTTGCATAGAAATAGCCTCCTCCTATTTGTGATAGATTTCTCTGTAGTTACTATCCCTGGAGTTGAGATTTCAGTCTGCCATTATCATCTGAGATGGATCAGTTGAGGTGGGCAAAGGGGGGGGTTGAGGATGGAAAGAGACTTTGCTTGGGGCAGTAGGTGCACGGTACAGTGGGCAGGTGATACTTTATTGGGTTGTACACTTGAAACCTGTATGGTGTTGTGAACTAATGTCACCCCAATAAATTCAACAAATCTACATAAGATTACAACTGAGAAAATGAAAAAAAGAAAATAGGAAAATAACTGACTAAGAAGAATATATAGTTTATTAAATTGTAAAGCTGTGAGAAAGGAAAATGTTCTAACGGTAACACTGAGAAATACAAATAAGAGAGTAGCTGGAATAACAATCATGAAGATAAAGCCTAAGACACAAAAGAAAACGAAATTCATTTTTAAAAGAAGAAAAAGAATAGAATAAATATGAAAATGATCAAGAATAGACAAGGTAGAATTCAGGAATTAGAGCAGTAAAATTACAACAAAGGTAAGGTTAAAATACTTTTTTAATGGGTGAAAGGATTGAACAGAGTGACAAAAAAAAAAAGACGAAATATGGTAAAACGATACAGGGAAAGAAAGCCACCTAAATTACTTATCCCGGAAGACTTAAAATTAAAAACAAGGAAGGATGAAGAGTAAGCTGTGTTCTGTTCTTTTAGGGACCTCTAAGCTAAAGCAACTCCTGGAATCGGGAGTCCATAAATAAGTCCAAGAGCAGAAAAATGTGGGCAGAAGGCAGTAAGAATTGTTGGTCTTAGCTCTTTGCCTTGGCTGCAAATAACTGAAAGCTAGGAGGTGAGTCCTTCAGTTACCCTGCATGCAAACAGCTGGTAGCCAGGAGGGTTTCCTTCACTGTGCCACATCACGTGGCCGCAGGAGCAAGCGGACCCAGAGGATTGGCTACACAGTAATTCCCGAGAGGCTGCAGGCACTTGTTAAACATTAGCAGCTTCTGGACATAATGCTTGCTGTTCGGACGTTTGTTCCTTTTGTGACAGGGGTGGTGAGGAGTAGAATACTCTGCTTAAACATGCAGTCATTGAACTTGGCATAGGGAATACTTTTCTCGCAAGATTTCATGTTTTATAGTTTCATATATAGTTTTATCTAATGTAGGTTTATATGAAACAAGAAGCAATCTTTCCAGTGGTGCTGAATAAAATTCATTGTTTAGGCATCCAAGACAATAACGTTTTTCAATGATTCTGTGCTTTCTAGCATCTCGGCCTATTTTCTAAAGGCTGTAACTTCTTGCAGGTGGAAACTACAGCAAGCATGTCAAACTCAAAGGTTAACACGGGCCAAATAAATGAGGCATGTGGCCTGAGGGCCATGAGTTCGACACGATGACTCTACAGGTTTAAGGACTGCATCAAAGTTTCATTTTAGACCTATCCCATCCTAGACCTCACTCCCAAACCTGGATGAGTGTTATTAATTTGCTTTTATTATCTCTAGTTCTTCATTTCGCCATCAAATTAGATGAAATTAAATGAAATACTCCCTTGATTTCCTTTTAGTTTTAAATCTCATAGTAACTAGGACCTAATATTTATTAAATATACGAGGACAAATCAGACAGCCATGGTAAATGTTGAGAAAGGGATGTTAGCATCTGTAGTTATTTTCCTATTATTTTACGCTTTAGGTCTTTCCCTTTCTCAGGTTGCTAGGAGGGAAGATTAACCAGCACAAATGTGTCCTTGTATGTTTTATCCCCTCTGTTCCCTAACACTGAGTTGATTCCCTAAAGCAAATGGGGCCTGTTTATTTGACAGCTTCTACCAAACATGATTAGAAAACTTAGTTGTGTTTTTAGAAGACAAGCATTCTGTTTCCTACACTGTTCCCATTCCTCATTGTTACCGCTCCTGCTACACACATTGCACCCAGTTTCTTTTATGCTGTTTGACATAAACGAGCAGTTCTCTTCATCCGTCATGTAACAATGATTTTTAATAGAACTCTTCATAAAAGCTGTATGTTAGCAAATGTCTACCATAGATGATATTTTTATTAATATGAACAAGATGCAACAAATTGTATTCTTAGGTAAGAAAATAGTCCAATTCCTCATTATGTAGGATAAATATTTTCCATATTTAGATACCTCTTTTGGGGATACCGCCATATACTGTCCTGTGTGATGCTGTTATTGCTGTTCTGGTTTGTATCTGTTTCTTTTTCTGTCATAACCAACGCTTGAGACTGAACGTGATAATCAGTGTCAATGAGCGACGCTAGGCTCAACAAGCAAACAGACAAATTAAAATGTGACGTGGTGGTTCTTAAACCAGGAGCCTTTTGAAAGCTGTTATTGAGATATAAGTGACATGCATTAAATACACACGGAAGTGTATGATTTCATAAATCATAAGACCTCACGATCAGAAAAAAGAATGGTCCTTCATGTTCAGAGTTTTCTCCTGCCCCTTTCAGTCTGTCCCTCCCTGTGCGCTGGCCCTCGTCCCCAGACAGCCGTCAGTCTGCTTTCCACACCGTAGTCTGCACGTTTTCCAGAATTACATGTAATGGAATCACACCTCATATATTCTGGCTTTTTTGTGATCTGACCGTTTTCAGAATCGAACACACTGTCTAGCACATAACGTGCACACTGTTTATAATTTGAAAGAAAAAGTGGGTGAATGGAATACAAGTTACTCTGTTTTATTGTGGTAACCATCCGTATTTTTACCTGAATCAGTAATTCACTTCTTGTTATTGCCCAGTAGCATGCCATTGTGTTTGATACGCCACTCTTTGTTTCATTTGCTGATGGATGGACGTGGGTTGTCAGATTGGGGCTGTTACAAATAAAGCTGCTCTAAACGTTTGTACCATATTTTCCGGCACATAAGATAACTTTTGAACCCAGGAAAATCTCCAAACTCGGGGGTCGTCTTATACGCCGGGTGTAGAAATACCGTAGCTTGCAGTGATGATGGGCGTTGCTAACTCGCCAGGGACTTGCCCTCTCTCTGTTGTTTGTCATCTTCCTCCTGTCATCCTCAGTTCCAGTCGTCTGATACGCCGGAAAATACGGTATATCAAACCAAAATAACAAGCCCTCTGAGATTCTAAACTTACTTCGGTGCTTCTTAAATCAAGAACTATTTAAGATTGAGATTCGGAAATCTGCAGACCTAAAATAAAATATCCAGAGGTGGAGTCTAGAAGTCTGTATATTTTGTAAAAACATCCAAATCAAGGGTAATGTGGATAGTTGCTTGAGAAGCCACTGTAGTGAATGTCTTTATGCATATTCATCCAGGCTTTTCAGCAGGCTAATGTGCCTGCCCTCCAGACTGTGGTGTTTACCAGAACAAAGTTGAGAAGCACCATATGTATGAAGACTTCGTATAAGAGTTTGAATATAATAATGTGACTCCTCATTTCTATTCAGACACATCCGGTATGAACCCTAACACCTGTATCCTGAAGCAACACAGTCCTGTCTACTTTATGGAGTTGTCAGTCAGTTTTATAGCTACGCTGGTAATTTTTTTTAAAAAAAAACAATGTTTGCGTTAGAAATTACTTTGGTTTTCTTCCAACAGGATGAGTTAAACCTTGCTGATTCTGAAGTAGATACCCAGAAACGAGGGAAGCGGCATTATGAAGAAAAGCAGAAAGAACACTTGAATACTTTAAATAAAAAGAAACGGGAACTGGATATGAAAGAAAAAGAACTAGAGGTTATCTGTCATTTTTTATTTTATGTTTTTGTTTACGACCTTAGTCCTAATTCCTAAAGTGCGTTTTCCTTATTATCCTATTTTCAAACATGCACAAGTTGCCCGATGAATATCTGCTTCCTATAAAGTAACAGCTGTTTGGGGGAATCAAGAGAGAAGGAGGCTTAGGGACTCTGAGTGTGGGGACTGAAATAGACCAGACGGAGGGGACTTCAGGCAGGACTGCGACAGTCCGGCGTCTGAGGGCATGGCACTCCCTCCGAGCTAGGCCAGCTGCTTACAGGCCTGGTGGGGCAAGCACACGGCAGCTTTGGCAGAAGACCTGTCACTGCCTCTGGGTAGCTGGGGCTGGGCCGGGCCGGGCTGGGCCGGGCCGAGCTGGGCTGGGCTGGGCTGGGCTGGGCTGGGCTGGGCCGGGCCGGGCTGGGCTGGGGCTGGGCTGGGGCTGGGCTGGGCGGCGGGCCGGGCTGGGCTGGGCTGGGCTGGGCTGGGCTGGGCCGGGCTGGGCTGGCGGCTGGGCTGGGGCTGGGCTGGGCTGGGCTGGGCCGGGCCGGGCTGGGCCAGGCTGGGCCGGGCTGGGCCGGGCTGGGCTGGGCTGGGCTGCAGTTCTGCTCCTGCTTGCTGGACACCCATGACAACAGCTGTGAGCAGCAGCCCTGTTTCCGGAGATGAGTTGGAAGTTAGACTAACCAGAAGAGAGAGATCTCAACTCCGCCTTTATGTGTCTTGGAAAAGGACTGAAACTCTAATCCACTGCCTTGCTAATTCAAGACTTACACCAAATGTTGTAGATATAAAATAAGGACTGCGTGTGAAAGTGCTTTGAGTTTTTTAATGTAAACACAAGGGTCTTTTTGTTTGCATTTCAGTACTGTTGGTGTTGCGAGTCCATCCTAAAGGGACAGAAAGCTATGTCTGACCTTAGTGCCCTGCATGCCCACTTTTCATAACTGCTGCTTGAAATTTCGTTTCGTTAGGAACTTACAGAGGCCTTATACAAATTATTAAAGATGTGCACAGTAGGGTAATTTTCTCTTTAAGATTTATAGTGACTGAACTGTAATTCTCAATATAAAGCTTAGAGAAATAACATTGATACCAATTGCATTCAAAATACATTTTGTAAACCTAAGTTTAGAATTTTACTTTGCCTATTTTGGCATCAGTAATACAATGAATTGTTATCTCAAAGAAAAATTTTAAAGCCATTAAACACCTGTTGTCTTAGGAGAAAATGTCACAAGCAAGACAAATCTGCCCAGAGCGGATAGAAGTGAAAAAGTCCGCATCGATCCTAGATAAAGAAATTAGTAGATTAAGACAAAAGATCCAGGCAGAACATGCTAGTCATGGAGATCGAGAGGAAATAATGAGGTAAGTGTTTGGTAGCTTTTCTACTTGATTATGTTATCCATATATATTATCAACACAAAAAATAAATGTTTAAATGTAAATCTTAAAATTTGGATCAAATATTGCCACCGCATATATTTTAGAGCTAAACTAGTCTTTCATATGTTAATAATAAACTAACTGCCTTGGTTGGGTTGCTCAATAGATTGGAGCATCGTCCCATACAAGAAGGTCTTGGGTTCAATCCCTAGTTGGAGTGTGTATGGGAGTCAACTGATCAATGTTTCCCTCTCACATCGATGCTTCTCTCTGTCTGTCTGTCTCTCTCTTAAAGTCATTAAAAAATAATATAAACTAACTTTTTCTTCGGAATTATTACAAAACTCATTACAGAATATTTGCGTATAAATGTTATATTTATATCTATATGGTTCATGTAGACATGAAATTATTCAGCTTCACAAGTAATCAAATAAATGCAAATCTGAATAATTAGAAGCCATTTTCACATACATGAAGATGGAAAAAACTTCATGTCATTTAGATATCAGTGAAATAGATATTTTTATACTGGATAAAAATGGGAGCTCCAGTGTAGCTAGAGCACAAGTTCTGAAGCAAAAGTACCTCGGTTTGAATTTCTATTCTGTTATCTTCTTATATGGCTGCAGCAGATTGTCCAGTGTCTCTGAACCTTAATTTTCTCATCTGTAAAACATAATTATAGTAGTTCCTTTCTAGGGTTATTGTGAAGATTAAATGAGACCATTCATAATAGATAGGATACATACTATGTTAGATATTAGTGTTTCTGAAATATATTAAGGCAGTTTATGTCAAATGCCCTCAAAATTTTTGTTACAATCCAAAATGAAAAATAATTTTTTGCTTGAATATGTTTATTGCAGTATTATTTACAAGTGGAAAATTAGAACCATGTACAGCTGTAGGATGGTGGTTAAATTGTAGTAGGAAATTGTAACTACGCGCTTTTGAAGAACTTTTCCTGTTAAAAAAGGCTGGAGACGGGAGCCATCTCAATTCTATTTTCAAAAGCATGGGAAACCAAAAATAGTAAAGTTTTTCTTTAAAATGGATAATATCTCAGTGTTTAAAAAATACAGTGTAAAAAGACAAATTTTATTTCCTCTTCTTACTTTTTTTACTTTTATCTTATTAAATGTACTCTCAGTTTTTCTGTATGCAAACGCAAGGTAATGTGACTTCTTTTTATACTTTCAGATAACAACATATAGCACAGTATATAAACTCTTTTGCAGATTGCTTTCTTTGATTTAATGATGTACAGTGTCTTGGATATTTTTTCATTGTTTTAGAGGATTCAACCATCTATTGATGGATAGTTGAGTTTTAATGGAATCTTTTGCTATTATATATAATGGTACCTAATAAGTGATTTTGTGCCTGTGTCACTTTATTCAGGTTTAGTGTGTGTGTGTGTCTGTGTGTGTTTAGGAAAAAACTCATTTTCACAGACTTCCCTTTCTGAGGATTGCATTTAATTTGCACTCCCATCAGCAATGTGTTAGAGGGCTTGTATCCCAATAGCCTAAACAGTGTGATCATCTTGTATGTTTTTTGCTGATGGATAGTTTTCTCCAAAAAAAAACAACACTTAGGTGTAATTTTATTTTGCATTTCACTTATATTAAATCTTATTGAATGTTTTTTTCTTGTCCAAACAGCTGTTTATTTTTGTTCTGTGCACTTTTTATGTATTTTTTCATTGTCCCGTGGACAATTTGGGTGTAAGGTAAAGAATGTATTTATATTTTTTTCCAAATGGCCCTGCAGCCATTTGAAAAGTTGTTTGTCCTCTAATTGTTTCCTGAAGAATGGCTACATGGATAATATTTTTGCACATTCGTAACTATTGGTCTTAACTTTGAACTGAAGACCAGTTTATCCTGATTGTAAAATCCCCCGTCTGTTGAGTATCTGTGACAGTGCTGTCTGCAAAGCCCTGTAGCTTGTCCCAAATGTCAGACTCTGTGATCCTTTTACTTGGTACACAGCATGCTTTTCAGTCTGGAGATTCGAGTCTTATTTCTTAAATGTTTTCTTTGTTTTACTTTTTAAAATATTTTCTGTTCTGTTCAGTTTTCTTTTTGAGGTGTTTATCCTACATAATAAAAGGCTAGTATGCAAATAGACCTAACTGCAGCATGACTGACCCATCACCGGGGACAGATGTTCACTGCAGGAGCTGCCTTCCGGGGGTCAGTGTGCTCCCACGGGGGACGCCGCTCAGCCAGAAGCCGGGCTCACAGCTGGCGAGCACAGCCTCTCCCACCTCCATGGCAGCGCTAAGGACCCCTTGGGGAACAGGCCTAAGCCGGCAGTTGGACATCCCCCTAGGGGTCCTGGACTGCAAGAGGGCACAGGCCGGGTTGATTGACGTCCTCCCTTACCCCCAGGACACAAATGTCATGCACTGGGCCTCTAGTTTGTACATACATACGTGTGTGTCTATAATGATAGATGGCCTTTATCTTCTCTGTATATATTGTCTAACCATTTTATAAGTTTTCCTCCCCCCCCCCCCCAATTTGTTTCCTTTTCTCCTTTCTGTTCTCTGTGCTCCTCAGTATGTTCCCACATTGGTGTCTGTCCCTGAGGGAGATGTTTTTTGCCTTCCAGTGTGATCCCTTTACATTCAGAAGGTGTATATTGTCTGAGGTCTGCCGGGTCTGGGCCCCACTTTCCTCTGTGCTTTCTCTGCCTTCTCTGGGGCTGGACGTGGAGTTCCTGCCCAGCCCACTGACCACTCGTCCCGGCCAGGGCAGCACCACTCCTGCTGGTAGTGGGTTGTGTTGACAGCGCCGCGAAATCCGCTGGTTCCGAGTCCTCAGCACCGCCCGTACCCCCTGGTCTTCCCCATGAAACACATCTCTTTTTTATGTTTCTTTGAGTGACCTTTATTTACTTAATACTTTGTCCATAAAATAGGCAGTACCAAGAAGCAAAAGAAACCTATCTTGATCTGGATACTAAAGTCAAGACTTTAAAAAGGTTTATTAAGTTACTGGAGGAAATAATGAACCATAGATTCAAAACATACCAACAATTTAGAAGGTAAGTGCATTAAAAAACACTATCAAATATGCATTTTTTATTTTTCTTTGTGTTCACTTATCTCTTACAAACATTAGATTAAAAGAACTTCACATGATTGCATTAGCCAAGACCTGCCAGTCCTCACCTTGTCAGCTGGTGCTCACAGTCCTGGAATTTAACCAGAGAATTACGGGTTTGAGTGGGCCTTTATGGCAGCTGTCCACATTTCCCCTCCGCCAGCTCTCCACCCGGGCCCGATCACTCACAGGGGGCTGGCCACTGGCTGCTTGAGCCCTTGGGCGGCCAGCGCGTTGGTCCTGAGGCAGCCTCTCTCATTGCTGGACGCCGCACGTTCAGGGGTGCGCGCTTTCGGTGGGACCGGCCGAGGCGCTATCAGTTGACTTGCCCGGGCCAGCAGGAGCGGTGTGCCTGTAGCTCGATGGGCGCAGAAGCTCTGCTTTGTTACAGCCGCAGCCCCACAACCCGCTGCGGTGCCTGACACATAGTAGGAACGTGGTGTGTATTAGCTGTGTGAATTCATACAGGATTAGGGACACTGGATGTTATTAATGTACCCAGAAACGTACAGACTCATGGAGAAATTGACCCTAATGAGAGTCACAAGCAACAAATAAAGCAAAGGACTGTTTATTTAAAAATATATATTTTTTATTGATTTTTTACAGAGAGGAAGGGAGAGGAATAGAAAGAAACATCGATGCGAGAGAAACATTGACCAGCTGCCTCTTGCACAACTCCCACTGGGGATGTGCCCGCCGCCAAGGTACATGCCCTTGATCGGAATCGAACCCGGGACATTTCAGTCTGCAGGCCGACGCTCTATCCACTGAGCCACACCGGTTTTGGCGGCAGAGGACTGTTTAGAGGCAGGGATGACTCTTGGTGTGCTTGGATCCAAGGCAGCCCTAGACTTTACACTGACCCTCCATCTTCCCAGAAGCAATCCCTCAGTCACGTGCTTTGCCCCTGTCGTTATAGCCCAAACTCTATTAGTCTTAAGACTATAAAAATTTTTAAAAAAAAAAAGTATCTAGCTCTACCACATACATGAAAATTCAGATCAAGCCATAACGAGAAACAGGCTTTTACTTGAGAGACCATATTCCTTAACGAAACTAAAACTCTGTCCGTTTTATAAGCATGTGTTGGTGAGGCTTAATGAGGTTATTTTTATCCCTCTGAGGCTCCTTTTGAGTTTGGTTTGGTGGGGCCAGGGCAGCCTCTAGTCGGGCACCAATGTCTCTCTGCCTGTGGAGCCGGTTCTGAGTGCCGTCCTGGTGCCTTGTACCCCAAAAGGTTTCCGCTCTGGCCAGTGGGAATGTGCGCTGCTCCTGGCCGGGGGTGTCTTCATGAATCACTTGTGCTGCTTCCGGGTGTGCCGCTCCCCCCCCCCCCCCAGCGGGTGGTCCCTCACGCCCGGTGATAGGGTGGTCAGCGAGACCCGAGGCACCCTCTCCGAGTCCTCTGGAGTCCCCGTGCTGGCCTTTCCCTGCAGACTCTGCCTGGGAACCGAGGCTCCACTTAGGTTTCCACCCTCCCCCTTACTCCGCCATAAGTCGTAATTTAAGGCATCCATGGGGCTCAGGAGGATGCCACCTGGCAAGTGGAGACGCAGTGGGCCGGCACTGTGTAGGTGTCATAGAGATGCAGTGAGCAGAGGCTGCCCTTCCCCTTTCTGCTGCTACACAGTTGAGAGCGGCAGATGAATAGATCTTTCCCCCGTTGCTAACCGCTAGTCAGTCCTCGCGAGGAGCTGTGTGTCTCGGGCATTAGGGTGATGGATCGGTACACCTGATGGGCCGGCTCTGATATCACGGGCTGTCGTCACTGTGAGATGATATCATTCTGCAGATGGTTGTGCTAAAAATGTGGAGACGAGCGAAATATAAAGATCACGAGAAAATCACCTACAATTGTTCCTATGAAATTGCCCACCAATGTTAACATTTTAGCATATTTCTGACTGGTCTCACATGCTGATTAAAGATTATGCTGAATACACTCTTTCTCTTTATATTCTTAATGTGTCTAATTTTTTATTTCAAGGTGTTTGACTTTACGATGCAAATTGTACTTTGACAACTTATTATCTCAGAGGGCCTATTGTGGGAAAATGAATTTTGACCACAAGAATGAAACTCTTACTATATCAGTAAGTATCTTAAACTTTGCATGTTAGTTATGAGGAGATGCTTTGTCCAAGTGTGGAAAAGTAAATTGACCTTACTGGCCAAAGCTGCTGCTGTTGCTTTTTTAATAATAATAAAAAATATCCCCCAGACAGCTACATTATTTTCTTATGATGATAATTAGGAACTTTATTTCAGTGACACATAGTTACCTTCTCTTTCTACTCCATTGGTTTCTTTCTTGAAATTATGTGGGACATTATAGAAGGTCCATTTTTTCTGGTCTCCCTTATAGGAAGCCAAAAAAAGAATTTCTCAAAGAATGTTCTAGCCCATGTAATTGTTTGTACTACTTATTTCTGAAGATGTACCTAGATCCAGTCTCTTTGGAAAGAGAAAGCTGCCACATGCAGCTCTGTGGAGTCTGTATGTATTCTTGCATAGTCACATGTGTTGAAAGGGAGTGCATGCAAGAGCAGCTGCCCACTCCAGTAATTGGAGCAAAACTTTCAAATACTACTTCTAGTTGCCATACATTTTATATGTCCATGTTAACACTTAGAATACGTAATAATTTGCAATACATACACAAAACAAAGGACTCCTATCTAAAAATTTTGAATAATAATAATTACAAAAAAGAATGACAACACGTGTAAAAATGATCAGAAGGTTTAAACAGGAACTTCATAAATGAAAGTGCCCACATGGCAAATAAGCACACGGAAAAGTGTCCACTATCATTAGTCACCCGAGAAATGCAGATGTGTGTCCTAACGTGCTAGCACATCACCGTCAGTGTGCTGACATGAACACGCCTGACAGGGACATCTTGTGTCGGTGAGGATATGGACTGAGAGCTCTCATTCCTTGCCGGGGGACTCTAACTTGGTAGAACTAGTTTGGAAACCTGTCTGCCACTGCCTGGTAAAGCAGTTCCACTCTTCAGAAACTGGCGATACTCGTTCATGTGGATAAAGTCAAAACAGTGGTTACCTTTGGGGGATTGCTAGTGACGGAGAGAACACGAGAATTTGCAGAGATGCTGGAAATGTTCTGTCTTGACCTAGTGGTGGTTCCTCAGTGTGTGTCTATGTGTTTGTGTAAAAATTATTTGCCCTAAACACTTCAGTTTTGTTCCTTACTGTATGTAATTTATACTCTAATTAAAAAATGAGTAAAAGAGCAAAGTACGAGGAGTGTTTGGGTAATTTATCCCCAGAGCTGACTATACAGTTGCAGCTAGACTTTCTGATGTTGGCATCTGCCCTGGCTGGTTTGCCCAGTTGGTTGGAACATCATCCCGTACACCAAAGGGTTTCGGGTTTGATTCCTAGTCAAGGCACACAGCTAGGTTGTGGTTTTGATCCCCAGTCAGCGCTCACATGGGAGACAGATGATCAGTGTTCCCCTGTCTCTCCCCCTTTCTCTCTCTTTATAAATAAACATATTCTTAGGTGAGGATTAAAAAAAAACAACAGGAATCTAGTCGTCCCATTTTCAAAAACGGGAAATTGATACCGATGTCCCATGGTAAGTTAGTAATAGATCAGAAGTAAAACTTCGATCTCCATGATTCATCCAGGGCTTCATTCATTAAATTGATACCAACTGCATTTACATCCTGTGACTGAGTTCTTATTTTCATATGTGTTTTTTTTGTTTATTTGGTTTGGCTGTTTATTGTGTATGTTAATGTTGCCATTTCATTTGGATTTTCATGGAGGATTCAGACTTGCAGATGATAAATAGAAAACTTCAGTGTATGTTTAAATTCAGAATATTTTATAACTCTTAGATGATTAAAAAATAAATGAATGCTCACTTGAGAGCTACATAATTTTTCAAATAGCAATTTGTAAAATAAGTGAATCCATGTATCTAGCAAAGTGTGTGTGATTAGCCCTCATGATGTGGAATCGGTTGGTGCTGCCCTTTGACCTGTGTAGCATGTTTGTGCGGGTGGAATTCCGTCAGATTGAAGGAGTGCCTTCTAACGTTCAGTATACTGTCTTCTCAGGCAGTTGTGAGAGTGTGCTGTTCATCGATTCATTGCCAGTTTATTGTTTCCATGAACCCTTATTTATTAAAGGGGGATTTTTCTAAGAGATTTTGTGAATTTCAATTAATTGCTGTTATTTTCTCGCCCAGTGTGAGCCTGTTTAAGTCGGTCTTATGTCTTTTTGACATTCAGTAATTACTTTTAAAGCAACTTAACCACTAGATGTCACTGGAATTCAAGTAACAAAAGTTATCTTGGCACTCAGAAATGTTTGAAAAATGAAATAAGCAAAACAATCCCATTTATAATAGCTTCAAGAACAGTAAAATACTTCGGAGTAAATTTAACCAGGGAGGTGAAAGATCAATCCGCTGAACACTATGATGCATTGGTGAAAGAAATTGAAGACACCGTTAAATGGAAAGCTATCCGGTGTTCATGGATGAAAAGAATTAGTATTGCTAAAATGTACATGCTTCCACAGCCTGACTCGATTTAACTCAGTCCCTGTCAGGAGTCCAGTGGGATTGCTCACAGAAGTAGAGAGCACCGTCCTAAGATTTGTGTGGAATCATAAAACACCCTGACGGCCAGGGCAGGCCTGGGGAGAACAGATCTGGAAGCAGTGACACCTTTTGATTGCTACAGCTTCTAACGTCGTTTGGAATCTTCTCCAAGAAGTACACGCGGGGGAAGCTCCTTGTGTTGGTCTTAGCGATGATCGTTTGGATTTGACACCAGAAGCACAAGCTCTGGGTACATATCCAGAGGAAAGGAAATCAGATCATATCTGCACCCCCACGTTCATTGCAGCATTATCTGCAATGGCCTACACATGGCTACAACCCAAGTGTCCATGGGAGATTAATGTGTAAAGAAAGATGATATCCATCCTCCCTCTCTCTCTCTCTCTCTCTATCTATCTATCTATCTATCTATCTATCTATCTCTATCTCTGACACACACACACACACACACACACACACACACACACGGTAATAGCATTTAGCCATAAAAGGAGAGGAAATTGACATCCAAGCAACAACACGGCTGGCCCGCAGGGCATTCTGGTAGTTAAAGGAAGCCACGCAGAGAAAGACAAACACCGTCTGGGGTAACTTATGTGGAATCTGAAAGAGCCAAACTCATGGGAGCCGGGAAAGGCGGGTGCAGGTGTCAGGGGGTCAGGTGTGGGGGAGCAAACAGTGGCCACAGGGCCGGGCTGTTCAAGATGAGGAGGTCTTCCCCGTGTTGTCTTGTGCAAGCCGTGCGGCCTGGTCTCCAGGGGCTGGAAGTGCCAGCGTGACCAGTTCGCGGTGTTCTCGTCACTGCCGTGTGCTCGCAGGGGCGTTTTGGTGCCAGGCCTTGGAGCTGTGGCCTGAGAGCTCGTTGCAGGGAGAAAGTGCTTCCCCCTCCTCTGCACAGAGCAGAGACCGCTGTCACCTGTAGCTCGGTGTTCGGCTGTGAAATGTTGTACTGGGAACAGACGTCATTTCCACGTGACCCAATGACTGTGCTCTTTGATTATTTTTTTTAAATATATTTTATTGATCTTTCACAGAGCAGAAGGAGAGGGATAGAGAGTCAGAAACATCGATGAGAGAGAGACACCGATCAGCTGCCTCCTGCACAGCCCCCACTGGGGATGTGCCCGCAGCCAAGGCACATGCCCCTGACCGGAATCGAACCCGGGACCCTCAGTCCGCAGTCTGAGGCTCTATCCACCGAGCCACACCGGTCTCGACTCTTTGATTACTGTTAACTGTGAGCCCATTCCTTTGTGTACGGAATCTGATGATGCCTTTCCCCCCCCCCCCCCCCCCCCCCCCCCCCCCCCCCGACTCATTCAAGGTGCAGCCGGGAGAGGGCAACCGGGCGGCTTTCAACGACATGCGCGCCTTGTCCGGAGGCGAGCGCTCCTTCTCCACCGTCTGCTTCATTCTCTCCCTCTGGTCCATCGCCGAGTCTCCCTTCCGGTGCCTGGACGAGTTTGACGTCTACATGGTACTGCTGTCACATGGCACTTCTCCGGCCGGGGGGGGGGGGGGGGGGGGGGGCGCACTTGTGTTTTGTATGGACGCCGTTCTCGCTCCGCTTTTGCCCAAAGGAGAAACGCTCCTGCCCCGACTCGCGTGTCCGTGTCAGCGCTGAGCAGAGCTGAGGAGCTGTGGTTCTCTCCCTGCTGCGACCTGGCAGCGGCGGAGACCCGTCCGATTCCTCCTCTCCTCCCCCCCGGGACGTCCCTCCTGTCCGCCAGGTGGCCCGCCCGTGGCCCCTTCCCCAGCGTGTTCCCGCCCTCCGTCTCAGCGGACGGTCAGCAGCAGCGAGCTGGCGGCTCGCCTTCCCTCACAGCCCCCCAGAGCAGCGTGTGTGCCCCAGGGCGTGGGGACACCTGACTTGGGAGGCTGGAGACCCAGGCCGGAGACCAGTTACCCAAATGACTTTGGGCAAAGGAGTGATCCTTTTCAAGCCTCAGTTTCTTCATCTTAAAACAAAGCTATGAGTCTGTCCTGCCTCACTGGGTTATAGTGAGGCTCCAGGGGTTCTTGCTTGGTGCAGAGTAAGTTCTCCCAAATTGTCTCTGAATCATTCTCTACTTCTTCACGCCCCGTTCTTTCCTACATCCCCTGGCCTCTGAGTGCGGACTGACTGCTCTAGCAGCACTGGGTTAGCCGAGTCATAAGCGAGCCCCCAATCGTGCTTTGATTCTTGTAGTGTCTGGCACCGCAGTCCCGTCCTCCTCCTCCTCCGAATGTGTCTTCTCACTGGTTTCCGCCTCCTCCCTCCTGGTTCTGCCCCCCCGCCCCCCAATGTGTTGCCCTTAAGTGCTTGAGGTCTTCTTTGTTGTTTATCTTGTACGCTGTTGTTGGTTTTCCTGGACACCGTCCTCTGTGCCCCCCACCCCCGGCTCCCCCCCCACACAGTTGCCCAAACTGCTCCCTGCATTTGGAAACCGTTCAGATCTGCCCTGACTTCTCTCTTGCCCAGATGCCCAACTACCAGGCAGTCATAATCTAGCAAACGACCTGCATCTCACACTCAGCGTGTCCGAGACCCAATATGTCTCCCACCCAAAGCCTCCCCCTCCTCCCCAGTTTTCTAGCTTCAGGCGTGACCAGTTGCCAAAGCCAACCCAGCCTCTGCCTGCCAAGCTGGATCTGCGATTCCTCCTTCCACTTGCACATGAAGTCTGACCCCTGTCTGCTGTCTGTTACGGTGTCTAACTCCGGCCTCTTCTTCCTGTACCTGTCCTCCTCGCCTGTTACCTGTTGTTCACCCCGTGTCCGGATCCCCACATTCATCGTGCTGCGCCCTCAGTCCCTCCTTCACCACGTTCCCGTGTGTGTTTCTGAGACAGTGGGATCTTGCTCACTTAGCTGTTTAAAACTCTCCCTTGGCTGATTGTCCCGTCTGGGACAGAGGCTGACTCTGTGGGGTAACTTGGAGACCTTCGTGTTGGGGATTTGCCAAACACGGGGCCTCTGCTTGGAGTGCCCTTCCCCGTGTCCCGCCGGCTCCTCTCAGGGCTGGCTCCTGTCTGCAGGCAGGCGGGAGACGCCTCAGAGCTCGCTCATTGCCTCAGGATGTAGTTTATATTAGATGCTGCATGTACCGTTACACCAGTGTTTTACCTGTATGTATTTTCCATCCCATTGCTGTCCCTCTTATGTCTGAATCTCCCACCAAATTGTAATCTTTGTAGGTCGCATTTCTGCCTTCTAATTCCTAGCCCATAGTAAGCGTTTATAAAATGCTTATTCACAAATCAGAGTTTATACTTGTGAGTGCTATGTAATCTCTCAAGTGTCATCCTCGTTCCCCACTTATATCATTGTTGATTAGTTAGAAATTCCTCTGAGAGTTGGCTTTGAAGCCAATTCACCAATCTTAGAAGGCGGTTGTTCTTTTATGGATTGTTTTTGACCCAGATACCATTTGGCGGTCCGGTCCTAGGACCCATCTTATGTCACATTTCATTCGGGACAACTTCTTTCTCTTTCCGACACTTAGAGGGTCTTGATCAGGCTGGCATTCTGCCCCATTGAAATCCTCCGGGAAAACGCACCCAGGTTCTGAGAACCGACCCAAAGGGAGCAGATGTTGTGTGGGGGCGCTGACAGCTTTGTTAGTAAGTGAAAGGGCAGCATCCCGTTTGTGCAGCTCTGCTTACTTCCGTTCCCTTCACGTGAGATTGCTTGGCACCCGTCCCTGTTGGCCGAGTCTGTACCCCACCAGCCGCTGCGCAGTGCAGGCGGCCCGCGGGGCCCGAGTCTGCCTGCAAAGCCCGTGCTCGGGGCCGGCAGGCTGCGCGCACGCGTGTTCCCGGGGGCCCTCCCGGATGCCCCCTCCCCGTCCCGGCGCCCGGCGCTCGGGGCCCCGGGGCGGGAGGGAGGGCTGCTGTGGCTGTGTCTTCTCCGCCATTTAACTCGGAAACGCCAGCGCAGCGCGGTTCGTCTCATCGCGAAACCTCCCCTGACCGGGCGCGCTGTCCCGGTGCGGGGCCGGGGCGCTGTCTGTGTTGAGGACTCGGTTGAGAAAGGGTCTGCGAGCTCAGCGGGGGCGCGGCGCGGATTGTAGGAGACGGAGGGCAGGCAGGGCGTTTGCCGCGCCCTCACCACTGCGGAGAATCAGCGCGGTGCCCTGGGCGTTGTGGGTGCTGTCCCCGAGCGGCCGGGCCTGGGCAGGTGGGACTCGCTCTGGACAGCGCGCGGCCTGGACCGCCGGCAGACACGTGGGCCGCCGAAGTCGCCCGGGACGGGTGTGCCCGGCTGTGCTCCCTGCGAGCTTCGGACACTGTCTTCCCCAGCTCGGCCCCGGAGAGAAGGCTGTGGGGATCCCGGGGTAACAACCCGGGGTCTGCGGCGGCCGGCCGGCTACTGTGTCCCCCGGAGTGTGATTGACACGCCGCCGCCCCCCTTCTGCTTGTTCTCCAGGACATGGTGAACCGGAGGATCGCGATGGACATGATCCTCAAGATGGCAGATTCCCAGCGCTTCAGGCAGTTCATCTTGCTCACCCCTCAGAGCATGAGGTAACCTTCAGGGCTGCTGTGACTGTGTGTGGCGAGCGTATAAAATGGGGAGAAGTATTGTATAATCTGAAAAGTTTAAAAACTGTATTCTTACTGATTTCAGAGAGGGGGGGGAGAGAGAGAGAGAGAGAGAGAGAGACATCAATGGGGAGAGAGAATCATTGGTCACCTGCCTCCTGCACACCCCCGGCCGGGATCGAGCCCGAAACTCAGACACGTGCCCCTGACCGGAATCGAACCCAGGACCCTGCCGTCCGCAGGCTGACACTGTCCACTGAGCAGACCAGCTAGGGCCGTCATCTCAGTTTTTAAAGTGCAAAGGCTTCAATGGCCATTAAAAGGAAACACTGGCCTCTAACACCAGTTCCGGAGGTTGAAGATAATTTTTTCGTCGTAGACGTTTAAAATCTAGTCTGTGTCATCCCCTTCCCCCCCAGAAGCAGGTGGGTCTGAGTGTGGCGTTTGGCGGATTACTGTTTTCTTTGGACCCGCTCCTCCGTGTTCGTTACGCCCAACTCATGGGACGTGGTGGAGGTCATTCCCTGTAGACTGAAGGCACGTGAACGGCTCCCTGGGCTCGGCTCCCTTCCCGGTCCGGTCCCTTACATCCTTCCCAGTGGGGCGTTCCTCTGGGTCAGCCTCTGCGGGGGCCGGTCCGTTACATCCTTCCCAGTGGGGCGCTCCTCTGGGTCAGCCTCTGCGGGGGCCGGTCCGTTACATCCTTCCCAGTGGGGCGCTCCTCTGGGTCAGCCTCTGCGGGGGCCGGTCCGTTACATCCTTCCCAGTGGGGCGCTCCTCTGGGTCAGCCTCTGCGGGGGCCGGCCCCTTACATCCTTCCCAGTGGGGCGCCCCTCTGGGTCAGCCTCTGCGGGGGCCGGCCCCTTACATCCTTCCCAGTGGGGCGCTCCCCTCTGGGTCAGCCTCTGCGGGGGCCGGTCCGTTACATCCTTCCCAGTGGGGAGCTCCCCTGTGGGTCAGCCTCTCTGGGGGCCGGTCCCTTACATCCTTCCCAGTGGGGCGCTCCCCTGTGGGTCAGCCTCTCTGGGGGCCGGTCCCTTACATCCTTCCCAGTGGGGCGCTCCCCTGTGGGTCAGCCTCTCTGGGGGCCGGTCCCTTACATCCTTCCCAGTGGGGCGCTCCCCTGTGGGTCAGCCTCTCTGGGGGCCGGTCCCTTACATCCTTCCCAGTGGGGCGCTCCCCTGTGGGTCAGCCTCTGCGGGGGCCGGTCCCTTACATCCTTCCCAGTGGGGCGCTCCTCTGGGTCAGCCTCTGCGGGGGCCGGTCCGTTACATCCTTCCCAGTGGGGCGCTCCTCTGGGTCAGCCTCTGCGGGGGCCGGTCCCTTACATCCTTCCCAGTGGGGCGCTCCCCTGTGGGTCAGCCTCTGCGGGGGCCGGTCCCTTACATCCTTCCCAGTGGGGCGCTCCTCTGGGTCAGCCTCTGCGGGGGCCGGTCCCTTACATCCTTCCCAGTGGGGCGCTCCCCTCTGGGTCAGCCTCTGCGGGGCCGGTCCGTTACATCCTTCCCAGTGGGGCGCTCCTCTGGGTCAGCCTCTGCGGGGGCCGGTCCCTTACATCCTTCCCAGTGGGGCGCTCCCCTCTGGGTCAGCCTCTGCGGGGGCCGGTCCCTCACATCCTTCCCAGTGGGGCGCTCCCCTGTGGGTCAGCCTCTGCGGGGGCCGGTCCCTTACATCCTTCCCAGTGGGGCGCTCCTCTGGGTCAGCCTCTGCGGGGGCCGGTCCCTTACATCCTTCCCAGTGGGGCGCTCCTCTGGGTCAGCCTCTGCGGGGGCCGGTCCCTTACATCCTTCCCAGTGGGGCGCTCCTCTGGGTCAGCCTCTGCGGGGGCCGGTCCCTTACATCCTTCCCAGTGGGGAGCTCCTCTGGGTCAGCCTCTGCGGGGGCCGGTCCGTTACATCCTTCCCAGTGGGGCGCTCCCCTGTGGGTCAGCCTCTGTGGGGGCCGGTCCCTTACATCCTTCCCAGTGGGGCGCTCCTCTGGGTCAGCCTCTGCGGGGGGCCTGCTGGGGGCTAGGCTCCGTGTCCCTGAGAGCCCACGTTCTCTCTAAAGTGGGCACTTAGGTGGGGATTTAAATTTGTTACTAGAAATCTCAGCTAGACAAGAAGAACAAGAGCAAGAAATAGTTGCTATATAAGTCTCCCTCATTTTCTTTTTCTGCCAAACTGAAAACCCATAGCATTTAGCAGGAAGTTAATTTTTTTTAAATGAAAACAAATGATTTCCTAATTGCAAATCATATTTCTTCAGGAACTTCAGATAGTAGCCACACACACCCCCACCCCACCCCCGCCCTGCCGTGAATATATGTTAGCTAACAGCTAACAGCTAGTTAGATTTATAGTTTCCTGAGGAGAAGTTTCTCGTAATGTGAAAAGATTCTTAAAATGTTCTTGAAATGTAATTAATTTTGCTTCCTCTAGTTCACTTCCATCGAGTAAACTGATTCGAATTCTCCGAATGTCTGATCCTGAGAGAGGGCAGCTGACACTGCCTTTCCGGCCCGTGGGCCAAGAGGAAGAAGAGAATGGAAGTTGACTGTCTTTGTGTTGGAAGCTCTGGAAAGGGAAGAGCATTCAGGACTGTGTGATGTAATAAAATGGAACTGAAGATATTCTGAATTAAAAGAGATTCCTTTGTATAGATGACCACAGTAAAATATGTAAATAGCCTAGAAAACCAGCCACAACCAGCAATTTAATTACTCTTACTTTCCTTGGAGAAAATCGGTTTCATAGTACTGGATTTAATCCTTTATGTTTATTTGTTTCATTCTGTTTTATTTTTAACCATCCACTTTTATAGATTCTTTTTCAGAAGTAAAATTTTGTACATATGCACATGTACATATCTGTTTCATTTGGGTTCATTTCTATAGAATTTGTAAGAATGAAAATAAACGTTTTGGTTCCCTGGTTATATTTAGTCCTACTTTTCCACAATATTACCTTCTCATCCTTTGTTTCTACTTTTTATTAATGAATAGAACCACTCAATCTGCTGGAGAATTTGTTTCTGTGAGTGTCCCAAATATCTACAGGGTCCACTTCCTTCTGCTGCTGCTTCATGACCCACGAGTGTGTGTGTGTGTGTGTGTGTGTGTGTGTGTGTGTGTGGTGTGTATGTGGTGTGTGTGTGGTGTGTGTGTGTGTGAGTGTATATGTGTGTGTATGTGGTGTGTGTGTGGTGAGTGTATGTGTGTGGGGTGTGTGTGTGTGTGTGTGTGTGTGTGGTGTGGTGTGTATGTGGTGTGTGTGTGGTGTGTGTGTGTGTGAGTGTATATGTGTGTGTGGGGTGTGTGTGTGGTGAGTGTATGTGTGTGTGGGGGGTGTGTGTGTGGTGAGTGTATGTGTGTGGGGGGTGTGTGTGTGTGTGTGGTGTGGGGGGGGGATGTGTGTGGGGTGTGTGTGTGTTGTGTGTGTGTGGGGTGTGGTGTGTGTGTGGAGTGTGTGTGTGAGTGTATATGTGTGTGTATGTGGTGTGTATGTGTGTGGGGTGTGTGTGTGTGTGTGTTGTGTGGGGGGGGGGTGTGTGTGGGGTGTGTGTGTGTTGTGTGTGTGTGGGGTGTGGTGTGTGTGTGGAGTGTGTGTGTGAGTGTATATGTGTGTGTATGTGGTGTGTGTGTGGTGAGTGTATGTGTGTGGGGGGGGGTGTGTGGTGAGTGTATGTGTGTGGGGTGTGTGTGTGTGTGTGTGTGTGTGTGGTCACAGTGTTGGACACCTGGTAGGTCCATGAAGATTAATATGAAGGCAAGGCCCAGAGCCCGACTTAACCAGTTGCCCTTCCAAGGAGCCTTCCAAACGCCCCCCCCCCCCCTTCCGAGGAGGGAGCATGGGAGGTACTCACTGAACCCTTCCCATCTCTCCCTGCCCCCACTTTGGACACACCTAGCTCTGGGGTCAAGGACATCAGGATATTCTGTTAGCACGTGGGTGGAAGTTGGGTTTCATCAGTGTTTGTGCTAAGGTTTGCTTGCCTCAGTTTCTGTCGAATGGATAAATTATTAGGCAGTGGTCTCTGTCTTATTTAATAATCTTAAGGCAAAGAGAAAGTATTTAGCAAAAAGCACTCAATAAGAAGTGAACAATACAGCACTGCACTGTGATACTATACCGCCTACATGTGGCAAATTAAACGATTAAAATGAGAAGCAGTTCCTCAGTCACACTGACCACGTGCCGCTGTCGGGGACACGCACGATCCCGTCACCAGGGAAGCTCTGCTGGGCGGCTCTGCAGGAAGGAGCCAAACTGCTCCGGACACGTTCTGAAAATGCAAACTTGCCTTTGGAGTCCTTTTTTTTAATTTTAATTATTGGTTTGAGAGCAAGAGAAACATTGGTGAGAGAGACACCTCGATGACCTGCCTCCTGCACACCCCCTGCTGGGGATCGAGCCCGCACCCCGAGCGTGTGCCCCGACCGGAAATCCAACCTGGAACCTCTCGGTTGGTGGGCGGGTGTTCAACCACAGCCGCACCGGCCCGGCGCGCTGCTGGAGCTCTTGCTGCGGTTTCTCTGCCTCCCTCCCGGGGCTCAGAAGTCGGGGTGTTGCTCGGTCCTGATGAAGCCCCGAGTGTGTGTGTCTGGTTTGGAAAGGCCTCCTCTGGAGGCCGCTGCCCAACCCGCTGACCGCGCCCTCTCAGCCCTTGTGGAACAGGACGTGTTGTCAGCCCGAGTCACGCCCCGATGCTCTCTATTGTCCCATCGCGAGCGTTTTTCAAGGATGAAAAAGTGTGAACGTTACATGCCCTGTGAAACGCCCTCTCTGGAGGGCCGGCATGACGTTGGAAGGTGGTTCTTCCCCTTTCGTTGTCATTTGTTCCTCGCATTCCAGAGTGGTCTGCTTAGGGGTTCGGTTTGGTAAGTAGCAGCTAGCTGGCCCCTGGTAATGATGAACATCGGTTTCACATCTAAGATTACGAAATAAAGAATTCAGGGAAAAAGTCAAATGTTACAAATTTATTTGGGACTTCTATCGCCACCTCTTCGGAAGCCTTTGAAAACTCCAGCAGAAATCAATACACTTTATTTTTGTCACTTTCAATAAATATCTTTGTGTGTGTGTATATATATATATAGATAGATAGATAGATATACTTAATGAGTTATCAGGATTTTTCAGTTTTATACTGCATTAATTCCAAAACAGCTTTTTCCAGATTGGCAGGATGCAAATGAGGTCAGAGTGAAGGCAACCCTAGAAGGCATGCAAATGTAGCACATTGATATTCACTGGCGGGACAAGCTCTCGTGTGGACCACATGGAAGAATCAAGAACCCCTGTGTGTGTGTGTCCAGTACTATGTTACAGGAGAATGGTGACACAGCTTATAATTTAGTTACATCACCGGGGGGTGGGGGCCGATGAGGGGGGTCTCAGTGCTACCGACATGTAATCAAGGAGACACAAGCATTAGCAAAACATGAATGAGAAGTCATAGAACTCTTCGCTGCACATTTCTGGCCAGGCTTTGGAGAAGGAGGGTTGGTTATGAAATAATATTACAGATATCACATGGTGGCAGGTTGTTTTATAATATATGCTTTTTAAAATTCATTAGCAAATGACATTCTCATGCACACGAGTGTTTCAAACACAAGAAGCAAGTCCATGTATAGGTAGTCCAAGCAATGTGTGTGTGTGTGTGTGTGTGTGTGTGTGTGTGTGTGAGTGTGTGAGAGAAAGAGATAGCTGCAGATTGAATGGAACATTGACATTTATACAGTCCATAGCGTTGGCCCCAGCTCATTTCTGAATGTCACACTGCAGAAGTAGTACAATGGAAGGGTCGCTCTTGGCCGCTTCTTTGAATTCATCCAGTGTAATCTGGTCGTCTTTGTTCTTATCCATCTTGCTGAAAATCTTGTCTACCCGCTGCTCAGGAGTAAGGCCATCCTCATTCATTTTCATCATGATCACCGTGCCCACCATTTTGTAGATAGCCTGCAGAAAACAAGAAGCAGACCAGAAGGTTCTATGATAGGATCAGCAACTCCAGTTCACTCCAAAAACCTCTAAGTGCTTTAAATACGAGAGTGATATACTCAGCTATGGGTGAGTCTCAGGACCACTTGAGTAGAGAAGAACTTATTTTGTTTTTAATTTTTTTAATTGTTTAAAGTATTACAAATAGTAGTACATATGTCTCTTTTTTCCCCCCGTTAACCTCCTCCCGGCCTTCCCTACCCCCCAGCACATGCCCTCTCCCTGCCCCGCCTCTCCCCAGTGTCTTGTATCCATTGCTTATATGCATGCGCACAAGTCCTTTGGTTGATCTCTTTCAGTCCCCCCTACCCCTAACCTCTTCTGCCTTTCCGCTGTAGTTAGACAGTCTGTTCAATGCTTCTTTGCCTCTGTATCTATTTTTCCCCATTTCTTTCCTTTAAAAAAATCTTGCCTCTGCAGACTAGAAATAAACATATAACAACAACAACAAAATGTTTGAGTCCCAATTTCAATGTCCAACAGTTCTGAGTCCCAGTTTCAATGTCAAACAGTTCCTATGTGTACGTGTCAGCAATGATATCTGGATGGTGGACACATGGTGGGAATGCAGGTCTGACCCCTTAGTAGAGAAGAACTTTGGGTGGTTGCCAGGTTTATGGCTGGAGAAAATGGGTAAAAAGAGCAGCTCAGTGGTGAAATCAAGAACCATGGGCTGGGGTTGGTCAGGGAGGAAAATGACAGCTTCTGTTTTAAACACTGAGTCTGAAGTGCAGGCGATGGTCAGCAATCCCTAGCCCTAGGTGAAATGGGAAAACATGAAACGTGGTCTCAACTGATCAGGAACATACCGTCGCTTAAGACAATCACACAACATGGACCGCTACCATTTAGCCCTGAAAGAAGTCGGTGTAAGGAGAACTGTGGTTTGGGGGCTGTATTCGTAAATCAAAGCTGGAGCAACAAGACACCTTTGTTCCATTTGTCAGACACAGCTCTCAACGGGGCAGTTTCCTCTGCAGAAACAATGTTTTTCTTAGAAAAATATCTTAAAAGAAATAAAGGCCCATCTACCAGTCCACAAAGACTTGCAGGTCATAGCCAAAAAGTGGAAGCAATTGGTAAACAGATGAACACGTGTGACATATTTTATACAATTGAATAGTATTTTGGCAAAAAAAAAAAAATGAATGTGGTAAGTCCTACAAGAGAGATCAAAAGGAAGCCACAGACAGAGGCCACACGCTTACACTGTTTGATTCCAGTGACATGACATGTGCAGAAGGACAGGATTTTAACGAGCCCCAAGGTGGCAACAGCTGGGCAAAGAGACTGCTGGGAGGGAGGGGAAGGATGACCGTGTAAAATTGGATTAAGGCGATGGCTGCGCACTTTGCTACGTTTAGTAAAAACTAATTGTGCCATTAAAATGGGTGGAATTGTGGTCTATAAATTATCCTATCTAATAAAAGAGTAATGTGCAGATTGACCATCACTCCAACACACAAGATGGCTGCCCCCATGTGGTCGAAGACCCTGTCCCCATGTGGACACAAGATGGCCACTACAAGATGGCCAGCAGGGGAGGGCAGTTAGGAGGGACCAAGCCTGCAAGGGAGGGCAGTTGTGGGCACTCAGACCAGCAGTAGAGGGCAGTTGGGAGATGACCAGGCCAACAGAGGAAGGAAGTTGGGGGTGACCGGGCCTGCAGGAAAGTGCAGTTGCGGGGGACCCAGGCCTGTAGGAGAGAGCAGTTGTGGGGGACCAGGCCTATAGGGGAGGGCAGTTAGGGGCACACAGGCTGGCAGGGGAGCAGTCAGATATTAATTAGGCTGGCAGGGGAGTGGTCAGAGGGTGATCAGGCTGGCAGACAGAAGCGGTTAGGGGCAATCAGGAAGGCAGGCAGGCGAGCAATTGGGAGCCAGCAGTCCTGGATTATCAGAAGGATGTCCAACTGCCCATTTAGGCCCATGAGGGATCCCAGATTGGAGACGGTGCAGGCTGGGCTGAGGGACACTCCCCCCACACCCTGTGCATGAATTTTGTGCACTGGGTCTCTAGTGACTCAATAAAGTCTTTTTTCAACACCAATTGGAGGAGCCGCAGTGACATCTCCTGCCCACGGGGAAGCTGGTTGGGGGAGAGGGCGAGTCCAGCAGAGTGGAGCTGAGCCTGGTGGGGAAACAGTCCTGGTAACATCCAGTAGGCTCCCGTTGTGTATGCACAGAGTGTGCAGGGCTGGTTAAATGCCACCTCAGTGGGCAGCGCCAGCTGCTTGGATCTGGATTTCCCTTCCCTGTGCTGGAGTGGGGGATGGGTGGGAGACTCCAGGGCCTGGCACGTCACTGGCAGGGCTCCCGGGAGGAAGGAGCCAGTAGACCTATGCCGAAGGAAGCCGGGCACAGGCCCGGGCTCTGCCCCTGTGCCCCCAAGCCCGGGCTGCCCACCCCAGGCTCACCTCGATGATCTCCAGCATCTCCACACGCGTGATCTTGCCGTCGCCGTCCAGGTCGTACATGTTGAAAGCCCAGTTGAGCTTCTGCTCGAAGCTGCCCCGGGATGTGATGGACAGCGCACAGATGAACTCTCGGAAGTCGATGGTGCCATCCCCGTTCTTGTCGAAGGTGCGGAAGGCATGCTGGGCGAACTTGGAGGCGTCCCCGTACGGGAAGAACTGCAAAGAGGAGCAGACACAAGATCAGGGGGGCGGGCAGGGGGCCGCAGGGAGAGAGGCAGCCCGTCTCGGTGGAGTCTGAGCCCTGATAGACAGGCCCCAGCGCACCGGTGGTCTCAGGCAGGGGGGCAGGGTGGAGGGGGTCTCCTGTCTGAGCAGCAGCTTGGCCTCCAGCTCAAGGCCAAGGGCGCTGGCACAGGGAGGGCTGCCTGCGGGGTGACCTCACTCACAAGCACCTCGCTGTTTCCCATGGGTGAGGCTGGTGGGGCCTGAATAGGGGTACCTAGCACCCCTCAACTCCCACAAGGACAAGAACTGGGCAGGTAGCAGCCTCCTCTCGCCACTCAGGGGTAGGTGGGGGAGGGGTTCTACACACATGTCCACATTCCCCTCCCTGGGAACATCTAGGTCCCTGCCCCAGGAGCCCAGCGAGGCTGCCCAGCCCTGCTCCGTCCAGCCAGCTGTCCTCTCTGCTGAGGCCCGTGTCCAACCGCCTTTCACGGGGACTTCTCTTTAGTAGAACGGGCATTCAGAAGCCATTCAAAATAGAACATGAGCCCTGGCCAGTTTGGCTCAATGGATGGAATGTTGGTCTGCAGACTCGGGGGTCCCAGGTTCGATTCCGGTCAAGGGCATATATCTTGGTTGCGGGCACATTCCCAGTGGGGGGTGTGCAGGAGGCAGCTGATCAATGTTTCTCTCTCATCGATGTTTCCAACTCTCTATCCCTCTCCCTTTCTCTCTGTAAAAATTAATAAAAAATATATATTTTAAAATAGAACATGACTGGGCTTCCTTTTGAGAGACAGAAAAAGGTACTTCTCAGAGCCACCAGTTGGCAAGGGTGCCGGGGGGACGATGGGGACCAGGAGGAGAAGGAAGCATGACTCAGAGTGGCCAGGCGAGCAGAGGCAGGCAGTGGCCTCGCCCTGGACATGAATCTAAGGCGATGGTTCTCAACCTTCCTACTGCCGCGACCCTTTAATAAATCATTTTCATTGCGACTTCATAACTGTCATTTTGCTTCTGTTAATGAATCGTAATGTCAATATCTGTGTTTTCCGATGGTCTTAGGCTCTATAGCAGCGGTTCCCAACCTGTGGCTTGACCTACAGGTTGAGAACCGCTGGCAGGGTCGCCTAAGACCATCGGAAACCACAGATATTGACATTACGATTCATAACAGTAGCAAAATGACAGTTATGAAGCAGCAACGAAAATAATGTTATGGTCGGGGGTCCCCACACCATGAGGAGCTGTGGTAAAGGGTCGCGGCATTAGGAAGGTTGAGAACCACTGGTCTAAGCCCTCACAAACGCAGGGAATCGGACCCCTGACCCTGTCTGGTCCAGCGAAGCTAAAGGACATTGTCCAGGTGGAGGGTAGAAAAGAGGCAAATGAACCTCAAACTCTCCCCTCCCTGCCCCCCCCCCCAAATAACCTGTTCTATTTAAAAACAGAAAAGGTATATATGTATTTTGGGATGAATAAATCCAGCAAATTCAAAGCATATTCTCGAGGATGTGTTTTGCAAGTGTTACCATTTGCCAGTGGGACAGGTGGCTGGCTTCGTGCCCACTCGGGGCTGTCTCCCTTTGGGAACCTCAGTTTCTCTCTCTCGCTGTCCATCCTGCCCCGGGGACCAGCTGCCCACTCTCCCTACACCTAGAAGCGCAATGGGAGGCAGAGCATTTCCCTGTAGAGAAAAAGGATGCTTTTCCACATCAGGGCCCCTTACCTGAGGCCCGGAGAAGGGACTAGCCTTGCTGGGGGAGGGGGAGCTGGCTTAGGTTTGAATTTCAGTAGCAGCCACATCCAGATGCCAAGATCCATTCTGGTTACTGCTGGTTACTGTACCACCTCACCCCAAAACTTAGTGGCACAAAACGACGGCGATCATTTTATTAATGTCAGAAAACAAACATTGGACAGCCATTTCCCCCCATTGAACAACTTTGGTTCAATGGCTGTGAAGGACAGCTTTCTCCTTTGTCCCCTCATTCCCTAAGCGTTTCATATTCATGCTGTCCATTTTGCATTATTCATCGAAATCCACTGCGCCCTTTCTCTTGCCAGGCCCTGTCCTCGGTGCTGGGAATACAGAGATCCGCAATTTGCAATTAATGGGGGAACCCAGCTGAAACCGGTTTGGCTCAGTGGGTAAAGCTTCGGGCTGTGGACTGAAAGGTCCCAGGTTTGATTCCGGTGAAGGGCACATACCTTGGTTGCTGGCACATCCCCAGTAGGGGGTGTGCAGGAGGCAGCTGATCTATGTTTCTCTCTCATTGTTGTTTCTCACTCTCTCTTACTCTCCCTTCCTCTCTGTAAAAAAAAAAAAAAAAAAAAAATCAATAAAATATATATTGAAAAAAGAAAAAGGAGGAACCCAACATGAAATTTACAACAGTTGTGTTATCTGATAAGAGCTAGAGCCCATAAGTAGTCAGTCTTCCTAAAGCTTCGGGTGGTTTCTGGGAGGGGCGCCATGGAGGAAAAGGCCACCCTTCTTTCCCTCTGCACCCCTCCCCTCCCCATGCCTCTCGAGAGCTCGGGCTCCTGAGCATAGGTTGTCAGGTGCTGAGCTCTGAACCAAGCAATTTGAACTTGAACATTTCTAAATTGGATCATTATGTTCTCCGAACTGTTTTGTACTCACACTTCTGACACCAAGCGTATGAGTTTTTGTTTTGTTTTTACCCCTCACAACAACCAGTTTTCCAACTCTTTGGACGCCAACTGGGTGTCCTAGAAGTCAATTCAATTCTGATGTGAGCTGCCAAGAGTTAGGGCACACCCCACAGGTCAAGGGCTCAGCCCCACTAGACTGCCCTCACTGGAGATACCAGTCACAAGTCCCAGGTTGCCACCTGTACCTCTGATAGACCTGCTATAAAGTTGGGGGTTCCCTCAACATCTTCCTTTGATAATTTGCTAGAATGACTCAGAATTCAGGAAGGTACTTCATCTACTACTAGAGGCCTGGTGCATGAAATTCATGCACTCAGAGGGTGGGGGGGCTCCCCTCAGCTCAGCCTGCACTCTCTTGGAGTCCAAGAGCCCTCGGGGGATGTTGGGCCTAAGCCAGAAGTCAGATATCCTTAACATTGCTGTGGAGGCAGGAGAGGCTCCTGCCACCCCCGCTGCCTGCTCCAGGCCCGAGCCTGGCATCTGGCTGAGCAGTGCTCCCCCTGTGGGAGTGCACTGACCACCAGGGGGCAGCTCCTGCATTGAGTGTCTGTCCCTGGTGGTCAGTGTGCATCATAGCGACCAGTCGCTCCACTGTTTGGTTGATTTGCATATTAGCCTTTTATTATATAGGAGTACCAGTTGTTTTTTTTTTATAAAGGTATAAAGGGCACAACTCAGGAAGCATCCAACAGAAGAGAGCACAAGACAAGATGCAGGGAGGGTTTCATGGAGGTCCATGTCCTCTCTGGGCACCCTGCTTCCCAGTGCCTCTATGTGTTCACCAACCAAGGAGCTCCTGACCTCTGTAGTTTAAGGGAAGTTTTGTGCAATTTCATTACATTTTGCTGATAAAATCTTCGGCCATTGCTGATGGAACTCAGTCTTCCAGCCCCTCTCCCCTGCCTGGAGGTCTGGGGTGGGGTTGAACGTCCCAGCCCTCCAATCAGGTTTTGTCTTTCCCTGACCAGTTCCCATCGAGGATCCCCCAGCCACCAGTCATCTCATGACATAGTGAATGAATGAGTGAATGACTTTCTTTTGGAACCATTCCTCCTCCTCATCGTCCTATGTAGTTGCAACCAATTACACATTCAGTGTCTCTAGAGTCCTCAGCACAACCCAGGGGGATGGTTTGATTCTCGCGAACTTGTACTTGGTAACAGAGAGGCAGGTTTTTAGGACAGAAGTTTAGCGCCGTCTGTCATTCCTACTTATTTTTAGAGGATTCTTTACTTACTATTACTGCACTAAAATTCCCAGAGTGCAAAGCCTGGTTGCCACCAGTGCATCCACAGCACATAGCACAGGCCTGTGGACGGGAAGTGCTGAGGCTGATCTTGTGCATGACCGCATGGAAGGAGCGCTCCAGGGCCAACCTGAGGGTAAACAACGTGGCTGCTGTCCACGGCCACCACTCGCGGAACATCTATGACATCCCAGCCAGCTCTGCACCACAGAACTCCTTGTGATGACGGAAAGTTCCAGAAACCACACTGCTCAAATGATAGCCACTAGCCATGTGTCAACCAGTATGTTGTGCGCTGGGAATAAACCAGAAAAATTAAAAACACACACACAAAAAAACACCTAGAGCATTGAGGACAGTGGGGATTGTCACCCTGGAAATGTCCCACGTGTGATGGAAGAAAGGGAGGTTGTGACATTGTTTAATTTGCACGCCGATGCACATAGCCATGGGTGGCTCCGGGGTTCTGCAGTGACCGCTCTGATCGGTGCTCTGCCATGAGCTCTCGCAGTATTCCTGTCGAGCATTTTATCCTCAACTGCATTGCGTGGAAAAGGCAGCGTGGACTCAGCTCCGGGGAACTCTTAAGCTAGCGCTGTCCCTGCTGTGTGGTCTGCAGCTCCGCCCTGCTGAGGATAAGGACACACAGGACAGAGGAGGCAGAGAGCGAGGGAAAGGTTTTCTTCGGCCTCGTCACTCGCTGGAAAGCGTCTGTGATTGTCACACAGCGCGGGAGTGGGCTCGGTTCTAAAACTCCTAATGTGCGTGATTTCACCGAGTCCTCATAGCACGCCTAAGGCTGTGCACTTGGTTCTGTGGCCGAGGATACAGCTTCAAGGTTACGGCATTTGTAGGTTCCTGTCTGCCTGTGGCAGAGGCAGGAGGCACATGCAGACGGGTGTGATCTTTTCTGCTACATATTGTTATTCCTCTTCATCGAGTATGAGCTGAGGAAATAAACCCAATTCCACACGTAATGAAGCATGAGAATGCGGTGCAGCAAAAGAATTTGTTGCATTATGTAATTCTTCGCTTCCATCGGCTTATAACACTGGAAACCCTCAGCCTTTTGTATGTATTGCCCCCTTCTGGCATTGCGTGTGAACTACAAGAAATTTACCAAAATGATTCTTTTTTATGAAGCAGTAACTGAACAAACAGCTATTGAGAAGCAATTGAGTCAAGTACTGTGTTAGGTGCTGAATAAAATAGAAAAAGACAGTATTAAGGTCAGGGGGAGGGGGCAAGCAGTTATTAATCAACTACATACCTAAGAATAAAATACATTATGATAAGTTCCAAGTGCATAGAGCTGCAAACGAGAGTGATGGGAATGATATTAGTATAAAACTTCGAAAAAGTAGTGTAGCGCTTCCTCCCACCACCCTGATATGACAATTCATTGTTCTCCATCGTAGCTTAGGAATGGTTTCAGAGTCTGGGCCTTTCTGGGCTTACACAAGTCTAGACTTCTCCCCGCTCTGCTCCACACCCTCACTCGGAACCCACCAATGCACAGAAGAAACCCCCGGGAAATGCTTGCGGTCTTTGTCTCTCCCCCGGCCACAATAGGAGACTGCACAAATTATCCAGCTCCCCCCCAAAGACAGTGGCCCAAAGCCTGCATTTCTTTGCCGTAATCTATCCAGCTGTGAACGGTAAAAGACTTGTTTCCTCTAAGGGGGCGAATGAGCCCGGACACCTGTGCTGAATGTATGTTGTGTCACTGACTGCACACCAGACCAGACCTGGGTGACACAGAGGCTGTTTGGCGGCTGCATCAAGAAATGGCCTCGCCGAGACCGGTTTGGCTCAGTGGATGGAGCGTCGGACTGCGGACTGAAGGGTCCCGGGTTCGATTCCGGCAAGGGCACGTGCCGTGGCTGCGGGCACATCCCCAGTGGGGGTCGTGCAAGAGGCAGCTGATCGATGTCTCTCTCTCATCGATGTTTCTGACTTTCTATCCCTCTCCCTTCTGCTCTGTGAAAAATCAATAAAATATATTAAAAAAAAAAAAAAAGAAATGGCCTCAAGCTCTCGCCGGGTTGGCTCAGTGATAAGACGTTGGCCCACAGACTGAAGGTTCCCGGGGTTAATTCCAGTCAAGGGCACAGACCTCGGTTGCAGGCTTGATCCCTGGCTGGATCCCCAGCCCGATCGGGGCATATGCAGGAGGCAAACAATCGATGTGTCTACTACATCCAGGTTCTCTCTCTCTCTCCCCTTCCCTTCCACTCTCTCTAAAAATCAATGGAAGAAATACCCTATCCTCAGGCGAGGATTAACGACAGAAAAAGACACGGCCTCAGACACTGAACTTCCTCCCCTCACCCATCTGTTCTCTGCACCACCTTGCTGCCCATATGCTGCAGCTTTCCAGAAATGGTTCTAACTTCAGAGGAGACATTGCAACATCTAGAACCTCTCCATCTCCCAGACACCGGAGCCTGATGTTCTCTAATGGAGGAGCTTTGATGAAGAAGCTTTGATGGAGGATGGGGTCCCCTAGCCCTCCAGAGGCAGGAGGTTTGCCCAAGCCCGGCCGTGACCCACTGTGACCGTGGGTGGCCGGGGTCAGAAGGGGGGGCAGCAAGGCCCGTGAGGAGGACAATCTCTCCTGGGCTCTGCTCTGTGCCCACTCCTGGCTGAGCAGGCAGCCTGCAGACCTTAGAACAGATCTCTGCCCGTCAGCAGCCTGGACTGGGGTTCACACTGGGATCAAAGGGCAGAAGCGTCTTGTGGGGCCGCCCCCCTGCTCAGCCTCCAGGGCTGCCTTCCATTGCTCATGGCATTCGGTCCCTTTGGCACATCCTCGTTCAGATCCGCTCTGTTCCCTTTGCTCTCAAATGTCAGAAGCCTATCTCTCTGGCTCATGAACCCATGAACACAATCCCTCCCAAGGGGAGGGTCTTCTTTATTGTGTCCAGCCCAGGTGCCCAGGCCCTGCCATGAAGGCAGGAGTCCCGGCTTCCTGAGTATCTATCAGGGAGCACGGCCCACGGCAGTGTCACACGCTCCTTCAGCCGGTTCTTCAAGAAGTCGAGGCCTTGCCGAAACCAGTTTGGCTCTGTGGATAAAGCATCGGCCTATGGACAGAAGGGACCTGGATGTGATTCCCGTCAAAGGCATGTACCTTGGTTGTGGGCATATCGCCAGTGCGGGGTGTGCAGGAGGCAGCTGATCAATGTTTCTCTCTCATAAATGTTTCTGACTCTGTATCCCTATCCCTTCCTCTCTGTAAAAAAATCAACAAAATATTTTTTTTAAAAAAGAGCTTGAGGCATTGAGGGCTGTTCTTCTGGGTTAAGTGCCTGGCACAGAGTGGCACCTCGAAGGGTGTGGGCGGGCTGGGGTCAAACCCAGCTGTGTGTGCCGAATGCCACCTGTCCTGCATCTGGCAAGCCTGCCGGCCTTTGACGCCGAGCTGTGATCTACCTCCTTCAGGCCACCTCCTCTGCAGGAGGACCCAGCAGGCTCTGCCTCTCTGCCCATTGGTCTGCTTCCTCCTCCCCACATGGCATTCATCCTGTGGTCACTTCCTATCTCCGTCCTTGTCGGCAGGGCTGGGCCAGGCAGCAGGCACTTAGGGAGCAGGGCACTCCCTCTAGGAACCAAAAGGGCATACCTACTGCCCCTTACATCAATACACATCCACCCCCTCCTTCCCCAGCAGCAGGCTGTGCTGTGGCCCCATGTTCTGTGACGGGGGAAGATGTGCCAGCCGAGACTGAGGCCAAGGATTTGAGTCAGCCTCCTGGGCCTTAGCTGTGGCCCACACGATATTGATACGTGGTATCCCTGCTCCCCCAAGACTGCGGAAGTGTGGTGTCCCTCAAAGGAATCAGGACCCACCCAAGGCTAACGAGGAGCAGAGGTGGGATGAGAACCCAGCTGTCAGCTGATCCATCTGAGCCTTAATTTTTTTATCCACAAAATGGGCAACACTGACACCCATTACGTGGAGTTGTGGGGTTTACGGAAGATGACAGATGTGGGGGACCTCTGAGCCCCTGAGTGTTCTAGGCCCTCGTCCTCTTTCCTCATCCTCGCAAGACCGCCCAGATGCGTCCCATACCCTGATCCTTTCAGACGGCACCCAGGTGAGCAGGGGGTTAGTGATGGAGTCTCTGCCCAAGTCCTGGGCTGCTGGACAAGCTGGTGGCCTTGGGGACTGACTCGGCATTCAGTTTGGCCTTCAGGCTCTTCGCCCTATGAGGCCTCACTGGGAACAGTACCCCCATTTGCTGGGCCGGCTCACTGGCCCCATTGATGCTGTACATTCTTTGCCTCCTAATCGCCCCCTACCCTCCCTCTCAGGCCTCTCCAATCCGTTCCTCGCACAGCTCCGGAGAGAAATTCCACTCCCAAGTTCGCTCATGTCCACTTCCCACACCAGCCAATTCCATCTCATTGTTCTCAGAAGAAGGACCAAAGTCACCCCCAAGCCCGAGAGCCCTCTCAGCTGGTCCTGCCTCATATCCAGTTAGCTGGTCCCCTCCCCTGCTCCTCAGCCTGTTGCATCACTCGGGCCTTGTGCTCTTGGCTCAGTCCTGTTGTTCCCTTTGTTGGGAATGTTCCTTGTTGCCCAACCCAATGAACTCTCTTCATTCTTTAGACCCTGATCCAGTCTTCATCTTCTCAGCAGATCCTTCTCTGAGTCCAGGCCAGACACGGGCACAAGACCAAGGCCACCCTCGGTAACACCCATCATGATTGGGAAGGAATGCTCATGGGATGGTTTGATTAATGCCTCCCCCCGCCCCCGCCCCCACCGCCCATGGACTGTACACTAAATGGAGACAGGGAATGGCCAGGATTTGACCCCCCCCCCCCACTGTATTCCCTGGGGCCCAGAACAGGGCCAGGCCGCCGAGGTGCTCCGTCAGTGACAATCTGTCCAATAAAGTGGCTCGGCATTGCAGGTCTTTTTCAAGCCCAAGGAGACAACTGCACACTCCCCCGATGGCCACTGAGAGGGCTGACATGTGTTCTGACGGTTGTCATAACTCACTATGCTGAAGAAGGCTCGCTATTTGGCCCGAAAACCTGTCATTCCCATCACTAAGGCAGCTGGCGATTTGTGAGGGTATGAATCACCCCCAGAGCAGCGCACGCACTTGGTCTCGTGGCCAGAAAGAGGAGAGAGACATCTCCCCTAATTAGAAGTGGTGAGTCCCCACCCCCCCACCACCAAATAAACCGGTTTCCTGCCAAAGTGTTCATTCCACAGATACTCGCAGAAGCCCAGTCGGTGCTGGGCTCTGTGCCGAGCTCTGTGTAGGCAGCAGGGAGGTGAGGAGAGGCCACGGAGAGTAACAGGAAATGCAACGCCTGGTCCCTGCCCTCAGGTAGATGTCACACATCAGAGGTAGACGCAGGGGATCATGGGAGTGGCTTTCCATGCATGGGCTCTCTGAGAGGAGTCTAAAGACACACTCTGCTCCTCCGAGAAGAAATGGCCCATTCAAGATGGCTTCCCATTCCACCCTACACCCGACTCATTTCACAGCGTCATGGTGACTATGATGAGCAACAGTGCAGATCCCAGGCACCTAGGATTGGAAGGAGGAAGCCCAGGCAGGCCTGGAGAGGGAAGAGGTGGGGGCGGGGGGAAGAAGGGGTGTTCCGGAGGAAGTGGGCTTGAACAGGAGGGAGCAGGAGATAAGGAGGCACTATGTCTTCCTGGGGTGTTGGGGGGCAGCCTACACAAGTGGTGCTGCCAACAGGAGCCATGGGCCAGCTGGGGAGATGCCCGGTGGGTCTGCTGAGCCTGCCTGGGCGATGCTTCCGGTGGGGTAGGGGTGGAGGTACAGGAGGGTGGAGAAGGGCTGAGTGGGGCTGAGGAGTCTCGCCCTGGTGGGTCAGGTGAGGTGGCTGTCCTGACTCCTGACAGGAGGACTTCTG